>OZ020291.1:2044158-2197100 GCA_963971205.1 Aethes cnicana | reverse complement strand
CGGCGCGAGAGGCGCCGGCCCCGTGGCCTCGGCCGCCCCGCCCCTGGGACCGCGTCCACATAGACTACATGTCGTCAGGGCAGAGGGGTACTTGGTAGTAGTAGACGCGCACAGTAAGTGGGTAGATTGCTTGCACATGAATAATGGTACAGCCACCCGAGCGCTTATATCTAAATTGAAATACTTGTTTTCAATATTTGGCATCCCGAAGGTGTTAGTCTCTGACAATGATGTGAAGATTAACTGCGCCGAATTCAATTCTTTTTGTTCCAATAACGGCATAAAATACATGAATTCTCCTATATACCATCCCAATAGTAACGGGCAGGCCGAAAATGCCGTAAAAAACTGTAAAAAAATGTTAAAGTGTATTTTAGACGAAACTACGAATATTACGCAACAAATGTTACATGATAAATTATGGGGCTGTTTATTCGAGTATAGGAACACCATACACTGTACCACCGGAGCCACGCCGGCACAGCTAATGTTCGGGAGACAGCTGAGGTCACGGCTTGACCTTATTTTACCGTCAGATGACCGCCCGCACGCGCCCGCGGAGGCACCGCAGCAACGACGTTGTTTTGACGTTGGTGATAAGGTGTGGGTTCGATGGTACAGCGCACGTAAAGAGTCTTGGGAGTTTGGGTATCATAAAAGAAAAAGTAGGCAATAAGATGTTCAAGATTTTCATGTACAAATTTGATACTGATTGTGTAATGGATCAATTATTGAAATATAAAAATGTTATTATGGCAAGTGATAATAATAAAGATAAAATTGATGATGTAAACGATCCAATGCCAACGGCTCGAGCGCCCTCATTTAGTTCTCCGCCAAGCTCCGAATTGGTTTACAATCCGGTGACGTCCGGCTCCGAATGCCCTACTGGACATGATGAGAACACCGCGGTGGCCAGCTCAGCGCCAGGCCAGGCGCCCAGCGGACGCGCGGAGGACGAAATGTGGGCGGACTGTCAGTGTGAGGGGGACGGGGGCACCCGGCCAGGCTCGCCGGCGCAGCCGCCGGCACCGGCGGCCGCCCCGGTTCCTTCGCCGACTATTGCGCCTGCATCGGCAGACGCATCCTCAAAAACTATTTTAAAAGACGTCTTACGTCCCAGGAAAAATGTTAATTATAAAATTTAGTAAATAGTTATAGGTAATTATATATAATAGGTATTATAATATATTTTTTTGTTTGTTATTAGGTTTCAAAATTAAGTGGGGAGGAGTGTCATATATCTAAGTATGTATCGCCGATCGCCGCGCCCTCTAAACCAGTAATAAACCAGCAGTATTAACGAACGGTTGTTTCACTACTTCCATACATCCCAGTTAGACATATTTGTCAACCATAACCGGCTTACAGGATACGAAGCAGACAACGCTAAAAGTGCGTTCAATGACATTTGCAAAACACCGGAGTTTAAAAAATCCATGGAACAGTTTTCCATTAAGAACGGCCACCGACTGCATTGATCTTTGGCTCGGTTTGTTAAAGAACAAAAATACAGACTTACAAACGCTTATAAAAATGGTCATGGTTTTGTCCCATGGGAATGCTTATAATGAGCGAGGATTTTCCATCAATAAAGAGATATTGGTGGAGAATCTTTCGCAAGAGTCTATCATTGCGCAAAGACGCGTTTATGACGCCATATCTTACCACGGAGGTATAGATAAAATAAATATAAGAAAAAAAATGATCCACGCGGCTCGTGATGCTCACTCTGTGTATACGGAGGAGCTACAAAAAAAAACTTAAATTCAGAAGCGAAAATCAGAGCAGAGAAAAGAAAGACTGCGGAAATGGTCAGAGAATTAGAAGCTAAAAGGCAAAAAAATCTCGAAGGAGCTGCCAGAGAAGCAGCGTTATTGGAGACAGAGATTACCAAATTGCAGTAGATTTTGTTATTATTTTTAAATAAGTATATGTCGGAGACTCATGTGAAGTGTTCCTTATGGTATTTCTCACTGGATTATATTATATTATACATTTGATATCCAATAAATTGATTTCAGTAGTCAGATGTACAGTTTCAATTGGTTTTTCCTGTATAGCTTTTAACAAAAATAGTCAATTTTTTGTCTCCATAAAAAATTGTTATTCCTATCCATAAAGAAAGAATCAAGCACTTTGTAATTTTTCATCCATATTGGAACTGAAATGATTTTTTTTTCTGTTTAATTCTAGATCTAACCATGTCTTCGAAGAACAATATATACAGGCAGCAAATAGGTACTACCTCTACAACGTGAAATCAAAAAATTTACTGCATTGTCACGGAGTGACATTTTTTCTCTGTTGACATTTGAAAGTTGACAGTTGTCTCTTTAAACCGTCAACTCGACAGTTAAAGCAGGGACTCAAATGGTCTTTACAAATCTTCATGGTATCTGTGGAGCAGTGTTGTCGGCTTAGGAAAGAGTTCGAAATTCAAACCTGATTGGAAGCGTCTAGAGATATATTTTTAGTGTGGAGGTTTAGGTATCGAATGGACTGCAGCAGTAGTAGGTATATACCTATTCAATGAAAAGTCGATTGATTCACAACTCCGTATAATAAAGTTTTCTGACACACACACAGGATGAGTACAGAGAAATACACAGGGAATAACACTATCACATAAAGCTAAGCTAGTTTAAATATGCGTGATCGATTTTCGCATTGAGCGGCGTGGACATGTATCGATTGCGTCGCGGTCGTAGGCGCACCGCACTGGCGGGCGGGACGCGGCCGGCGCATTACATGCAACAATGGCGGGGCTGCGCAGAAGCTCGCGCATGCGCGATGGCTCGCAGAGTCAAGCCAATCAATCAATCAATCAATCAAATTATTTATTTGTGTTTATAGGTAATAGTAGATAAGATGGTACAATTTATATGTGATGTCTCTCTATAAACTACCGAAGGCATACAAATATATAAGGTAGGTACATGTCAGGACAATAATACAAATTGAATGAATAATAATTAAAACTTATCTGCTATGAAGTCATTTACATTGTAATAACATTTGTCTATCAATAATATATTTAATTTCCTTTTAAAATTATTTAAATCCATTATTTTAATCTCCAACGGCAATTTGTTATATATAGTGCATGCCATACAAAATACGCTTTTTCTGAATAATGCAGTCCTTGATTGTGCGCAGTAGATTACTTCAGTATCTCTAGCTCTTTCGCTTTGTTTTAAGGTTTTAAATAAGTTCCTATTAGTTTTTACAAACACTGCCATTTCGAAAATGTATATGCAAGGTACTGTTAATAGTTTTAAAGATCTAAACCATGGCCTACAGCTATCCAATAGCCGCAAGTTGCACATTCCTCTAACACATCTCTTCTGTGCGATGAGTACTGAATCTTTCAGAGACGAATTACCCCAGAACATAATGCCATACTTTAGAGTGGAGACGACAAAGCCATAGTATGCTACTAGCAATGTCTCCAGCTTAGCTACTTTGGATAATTGGTGTAAAGCGTAGGCAAAACTATTTATTTTTTTACAAACTTCATCAACCTGTTTTTTCCACGTTAATTTACTATCAATTATCATTCCTAGAAATTTAGTAGACTGCGTTTCAGTTATATTTTCACCGTTATAGCTTACTGTGATAGCTGCTGAATTCCCTGATGGCCTTTGACAAAAATGCATTATATTGGTTTTAACTATGTTTATTAATAAATTGTTTGAAATTAGCCATTGAACTACAGATTCCAGCGTTTTATTTATTTCTTCTTGATAGACTGATTTATTAGTCTGATTAATAATAACCGTACTATCATCGGCAAATAATACCATTGGATATTGTATGTGACGCGGAAGGTCATTTATGTAAATGATAAATAGCAACGGGCCTAAGACACTTCCTTGTGGGACTCCAAGTTTTATTTTACGTGGCTTTGATATGTATTTAATTTCCTGTTTTGTTCGAAAATTAATTCGTGTAATCTCTGTGTACTGCACTCTATCCTGTAAGTACGACTTTAGTAGTTTAAGCACGTTTCCTCTAATGCCATAAGATTCCAGCTTCTCTAGCAATATATCGTGATCAACGTGATCAAACGCTTTGGTCATATCCATGTAAAGCGCGCAAATGGGGTTTCTTTTATCAACGCACTGCATTATATTTAATAGGAAATTGTAAATGGCTAAATTTATGCTCTTATTTTTGCGAAATCCGTGCTGTTCTTTTACAAGGATTTGCCTTTTCTCACAATAATCATATAAGCGCTCATGTATGATTTTTTCGAAAACCTTTGAAAAGATGGGCAATATTGATATCGGCCTGTAATTTGTGATTAATTCCTTTTCTCCCTTCTTAAATAATGGTTTTACTATAGATATTTTAAGTTTTTCTGGAAAAATGCCTTGCTCTATACATAAATTAAAAATATGACTCAATGGGCTAGCTATTATTTCAGCTACATATTTAATCACTCTCGTTGATATATCATCATTACCAACACTTGTTGTATTCTTAAGTGATTTAATAGTGTTTAAGACAACTTGTGGTGTAGTTGGTGGCATAAATATTGAATTTGGTTTACAACTACTGACTAACGGTTTATAATTTGTTTGAGTTCTATTATTTAATTTAGTTACATCAACGAAGTAGTTGTTGAAAGTGTTTGCTATATTTGTAGGGTTTGTTACTATTTTATTTTCATATATAATTTTTGATATTGTTGGTTTAGGAGCGTTATATTTGCGGTTATTGATAATTTGCCACGTAGCTTTACACTTGTTTTTCGATGACGTGATGAAATGATTATTTTGTGCCAATTTTGTCAATCTTATTATTTTCTGAAATCTTTTTGTATAAGATATAAGTTTAGTTCTTTTTGATACAGTTGGTCTAGAACGATACTGCCATAGCAGTTCTCTCTTCTTTTTACTACAAGTTATAATGCCTTTACTGATCCATTTTTGTTTCCTATGTGCTCTGATCATTTTATTACGTATCGGAAAACAAATGTCGTAGAATGTTTTAAAAATATCTAGAAAAAATTCCCAAGCATCATTTGCATTATCTATTCTGCCACTGTCGTTACTTATATCTATATATTTATTTACAATGACAATAAGCTTAATCTATAGAATAATAAAATTAACGGAATTTATATATTATTTACACAATTGTTAATAGAGTACCCTACAGCACCCCCCTCCAGAGACCGTCAAGGGCGATAACAAGCTGGCAATCTAACAGACCGTCCTGATCTCGTCCTTCTGACGACGTTGTCGTCAGCTTTCGGCGTTACCTGGCAATCTGTACGTGGTGTGGGTGTGACAGGTGTGTTATGTTGAGTGCGAGTGTTGGTGTTTGGTGATGGATGTAGTGTGGTGTCTGGATCACGCAGTATATAGGCCGGCTTTAATCGGTCTATCGATACTGTGACCGGATTACCTTTGAGAAGTATCTTAAACACCTCACCGTATCGTATATGACTTCGTAAGGACCAGAGTAAGCGGGTTTTAAGGATCCTCCAGTGGTATCATCTCGAAGGAACACATGAGATGATGTTGGTAGGTCCTTGAAGACAAAGGTGCACCGCTTACCACTGTGCCGAGAGGCTGGTGATGGTCTCAAGTCTCTGGCGAAACTGCGAATGCGGGTAAGGTAATCCGCTACGTCAGCAGTCTCGTTCGTTACAGGGTTAAAAAACTCACCTGGGAGACGCAGGGTTTGCCCATAAAGCAGTTCAGCCGAAGAAGCTTGTAAGTCAGCTTTGTAGGCGCTGCGAATCCCTAATAAGACAAATGGAAGAGCATCAACCCAATTGTCGTTTTCGTGGCAGATTATGGCAGATTTTAGTTGCCGGTGGAACCTTTCCACGAGTCCATTGCACGCTGGATGGTATGCAGTTGTCCTGCGGTGCTGGAATCCGGCTATGGTGGACAGTTGCTTGAATAAAGCGGACTCAAACTGTCGCCCTCTGTCTGTCACGATATCGGTTGGGCAACCATATCGAGCAATCCATCCACTGACCAGAGCCTTTGCCGTTGCTTCAGCAGTAATGTCAGCTAACGGTATTGCCTCTGGCCATCTTGTGAAACGGTCGACAGCTGTGAGACAATAGCGAAAGTTTTGACAGAGTGTCAGGGGCCCTACCAGATCTATGTGAATGAAGCTAAACCTGTTTTGCGGCAGCTGGTAGTTACCAATAGGAGCAGACACGTGTCGAGTAATCTTGCTGCGCTGGCAAGCCAAACAGGTACGTACCCATTCTCTACAGTATTTCTTCACTCCAGGCCAAACATACCGATCAGCGACCAGTTTAGCCGTCGCGTTGGCTCCAGGGTGGCTCAAGGAATGAAGACTCTCGAAGACCTGTCTACGCATCTCCTGAGGTACCCATGGTCTTTGAGTGGTGTTTCCTTACATCGCAGTACAATTGACTCAAGGAACCTGGAATATTTACTTTCGTGAGATGTAATGAGGAGTCTGAGTTAGCCAAATAATTTTCCAGCTCTTTGTCAGCGACTTGGGCAGCAGCTGTCCTCTGCATCTACAGGCTGTGAGATTTGCTCAATACGCGAAAGAGTGTCCGCTACGACATTGTCCTTACCTGATATGTGCCTGATGTCAGTTGAAAACTGAGATATCAGGTCTAGGTGGCGGAACTGCCTGGGGGAACAATTCTCCTTTCGAGAGTGGAACGCATATATCAGAGGTTTATGATCTGTGTAGATCGTAAACACTCGAGCCTCTAACATATGGCGGAAGTACTTTACACTCTCGTAGATGGCGAGGAGTTCGCGGTCGTAAGGGGAGTATTTGACCTGGGCAGGACTCAGCTTCCTAGAGAAAAAATCAAGAGGCTGCCATACATCACCCTTCAGCTGCTGGAGTACGGATCCGATGGCAGTATCAGATGCATCTGTCACCAACGCTAGCGTGGAGTTGCAATCTGGATGTGCTAGCATTGCTGCCTGGCAGAGACCGTCCTTGCACTGCTGAAATGCTGCTAACTCCTGCTCTGAAAAATGTACCGGGTGAGAACCCTTTACAGATCTGGTAAGTAAAGCGTTCAGAGGAGCTTAATGACTTGCTGCCTTGGGGATGAACCGGCGATAAAAATTGATCATCCCTAAAAATTGGCGTAGTTCTCGGACTGTCCTGGGCTGTGGGAAGTTCTGGATAGCCTCCACCTTTTCAGGCAGAGGTACGGTCCCATTGGCTGTAATGCGGTATCCCAGGAAGGTAACCTCAGGTACACCAAAGGTACACTTGCCTGTGTTGATGACCATACCGTATTCTCTCAATCTGGTGAAGAGCTGATGTAAGTGCTGCTCGTGGGTCTTCGGATCTTTAGAAAAGACCAAAAAGTCATCGAGGTATGCATATGTGAAGTCCAGTCCCCTCAACATCTCATCGACGAAGCGCTGGAACGTCTGCCCGGCATTACGAAGCCCAAACGTCATGTAAGGGAATTCGTAGAGGCCGAACGGCGTCGTGATGGCGGTTTTCGCGATGTCATCGGGATTGATGGGGATCTGGTTATATGCTTTCACCAGGTCGATGGTCGAGAAAACAGTGCAGCCAGATAAGCTGTGGGCAAAGTCCTGGATGTGGCGGATGGGATACTTATCTGCTATTGTCCGCGCGTTGAGCATCCGGTAGTCCCCACAGGGACGCCAGCCGTCGTTCTTCTTGGGAGCCAGGTGGAGCGGTGATGACCAGGGTGATTCCGAAGGTCGGCAGATACCATTCTGTAACATGCAATTAAATTCGGCTTTCGCTATTTTCAATTTATCAGGCGCGAGCCTGCGGGGTGTGCCAGATACCGGAGGTCCAGGTGTGGTACGTATGTGATGTACTGTATTGTGTGTAGGTGTACGCTGCAAGCCAGGTGGACGTGTTATTTCTGGGTAGGTATTTAGTATGTCATGATATACAGAATTACCAGATAAAACCTTTACTGACGAAACATCCGCAAAATTACGAGCAGGCAAAGCCGGGGTTTTAAGTAGAGTATTCCCGTCAATTAATCTTTGATTTTTAACATCTACAATAATGTTATATGCGCACAAAAAATCAACGCCGATTATCGCCCGTGTTACATCTGCAATAATAAATCGCCAAGTAAAGTCGCGGCGCAAACCTAAATTCAATACGTAGGTAATAAAGCCGTAAGTATTTATTACAGTGCCGTTTGCCGCGCTTAACACGTAATCAGACTTATAATTATTTACCTTAACACTAGACTTAGGAACTACACATATATCGCTTCCAGTGTCTATTAAAAATTGAACTTTCGACCTTTGATCCGTCACGAAGAGGCGACCGGTGCTGTTACTGGGGCAGTCGTCGGCCGCCATTAGCGAGTGCCCGCCTCGTTTCCCGCGAAGTCACACGGCGGCACGCAACGACTTGCCTTGTCTGCGAACTTGTAGTGGTACCAACAAGTCGGGAATTTTCTATAATTTGATGCCGATCGCTTGCCCGACTTTGATCTTTCCCGGGTTCTTGAATTTCGACCGTTTTCTCTGGACATACGGTCGAATTTGGCGTGCATTGCGTATACGGGTTTTGTGAGCTCCGCCAAACACATAGCGTCCGATGTAGGTATAGGTACTGTAGGTTGATGTTGGGATGTCGCCACTGCTACCTGCGGAGTAGGTACCACCACGTCGTGTATCTTGTCGGCCAGCTCCGCGAGTTCCTGGAGCGGTCGCGATGTCGGCTGCGACGCGATGATGGTCTGTATGTTCGTAGGTAACTTGCCCGACCAGACGGTGCGAAGAAAGTCTTCTGGTACTCCGGTTCCCGCCAAACTGATGAGCCGCCGAAGGAACTGTGTCGGCGTTTGGTCTCCCAACTCTTCATTATACAACACTTGTTTCACCCTCTTCTCCTGCGACGAAGATAATCGACGTATGAGTTCGCTTTTCAGCTGCGCGTATTTGTCCGGAGCTGGAGGGGCGGCTATAATGTCGTCGGCTTCCGCCGCGAACTGGGGATCGAGGTGGCCCACGGCGTAGTGGTATTTCGTGGCGTCGGTGGTTATGTTTGCCAACGCGAACGCGAAAGACTCGGTTTTTGCGGATAAAATGGAGGCACTCTGACGCCGACGCGACCGACATTTCCGCCTTCCGTCACTGTAGCCGCTGCTGAGCTTGCTGTGTTTTCCTTCTCGTCCATTGTGCACTGTTCGGGTCACCACTGTGGAGGTTTAGGTATCGAATGGACTGCAGCAGTAAGTAGGTAGGTATACCTATTCAATGAAAAGTCGATTGATTCACAACTCCGTATAATAAAGTTTTCTGACACACACACAGGAGGAGTACAGAGAAATACACAGGGAATAACACTATCACATAAAGCTAAGCTAGTTTAAATATGCGTGATCGATTTTCGCATTGAGCGGCGTGGACATGTATTGATTGCGTCGCGGTCGTAGGCGCACTGGCGGGCGGGACGCGGCCGGCGCATTACATGCAACAATGGCGGGGCTGCGCAGAAGCTCGCGCATGCGCGATGGCTCGCAGAGTCAAGCCACTGTCGTTACTTATATCTATATGTTTATTTACAATGACAATAAGCTTAATCTATAGAATAATAAAATTAACGGAATTTATATATTATTTACACAATTGTTAATAGAGTACCCTACATTAGTATTTACAAATGAGTTTTCTGAAATCCAAAGCAGGTTGGAATTTGAATACTTATCGTTTCCGTTCACATGCGTTGCAGGGATGCTATTTTGAAAACAAGGATGGTTAGGGAAAATAAATACAGGTTTATTTCCGGACTTTTTAATTTAAGGCCTTGGTCACCCAAGTGACCAGGAGGGGAGCCCTAGCGCTCTGCCATTCTTTTCTTTTCGCTGGTCACGATGGAGCCCCCTTTTGCAATTGCGAGCTTGCGGCAAACGCACCATTTCTTTGGAGTGCGAATTTTATATTTGGACCTAAGAGGGTCACCAATTTGGGAGCTGTTGCGGTTTCCTGAAAAGGAAGATTTGGGTGAGTTGAGATTGTGGATGAATAGGCCACATTCCTCGTGGCGTGAAACACGTGGAATGAGGTTTAATCAGTTTGTTCCTTCAAGGAAGGAGACAGCGGCTGGGGAGTGCTCACGAGGGTCGGAAGAGATTTTTTATGCTTTAATTTTAACTCCGGTAAGAGTTATTTCAATTTGGAAGCAGGTCTGGTCTATTACCTGGCCTAGGAGACTTATTTCAATATCTTGTTTCAGTGAGACGGGAATAAAAGAATAAATAAATAAATAATACATAAATAAGCAGATTTTGGAAATGGAGGTGTAAGATTGTACTAGAAGCATACCACAAGTTGATTCTTCTTGAAGTTCTACTGGACCTGCTGGAGCGGCCGCTTCCCCGTACCTGTGGTACCAGCTCTAGCCAACCAGCTCTCTGCAGGTCGGTCCATCTTCGTTCATACCTAGGGATTTCCTGCCCAGGTTTTGCTTCTGGGAATTTAAAGTACATGGTTTAGTTTTCTATAAACATAGTTCAAACGCAACGTTCTGGTACTATAACCGTAGGGTTAACTAGCTTCTTATTGTATTCTAATTCAATTCAATTTATAAATCTAAGTAAGTCAAGTTAAGCTTTGCTACGGAAACTTGAAGCGACCCAAGCTCCCACTGAGCCCATGTGTGAACATAATCTTAATCT
Source organism: Aethes cnicana (assembly GCA_963971205.1). Taxonomy (NCBI): domain Eukaryota; kingdom Metazoa; phylum Arthropoda; class Insecta; order Lepidoptera; family Tortricidae; genus Aethes; species Aethes cnicana. The sequence goes on along the minus strand of OZ020291.1, from coordinate 2,186,446 downwards.
GGTGTTATCCAGGTAAGCCAGGGTTTAACTTGATTTCTTTTAGGGTTGAAACCCCTGCATTTAATATAAACGGATCCTTATCTTGTAGTATAAAAGCAAATATATTGAAGTGTAAATAGTGAAGTACCTTGCTATAGAATAATCCCAATAAAGTGAGCCTTATATGTGTTGTTGGAATTATTTGTTCCATTACCTTTATATAAGTTCCCACAATGAGGTGTGAGATAACACCAGCGTAGCCGATTTTCTTTGGTTATAATTTCCTTTGTTTAATTCTGAACACCTTTTGCATTCAGCCGAGCCCAAGGAAAGCACGCGGTGACAGCATCAAACACTAATTATGGTAACCGACTAAAAATGCTTTAAACTTATCATCCAAAAGAGGGTCGTCAGGAAAATTGCTCGTGTCCCACCGGGTACTCCCGCGAGAGATTTATTTATAAATCTGAAGATCTTAACGTTACCTTCTATGTATCTCCTTGAAGTAGTTAAATACGTTAGGACAAACCCGAGCGAGTTCCCAAGGTTTAAAACAGTAAGCCAGAGGCAGGCTGACATGACGCGACATGACCTCCAGCCAACCAGCTTTCGACTGCAAAAAACTGGTAACTCCCTGCACGTCATGGGGCCCCGTATATACAACAAATTACCTAAAGACCTAAAGGAAATCAGATCCAATACGTCACTTTTTACAAAACTTAAGAAAATATTAATCTAAAAGGCCTACTATTCAATTAAAGAGTACTTCGACGAGTGATTTTTATACTTCAACGGTGTGGGCGCTACTGATTATTAAGTACTTACTTACCATTATTTTTATTATTTTATTAATTTTAATATTATTGACCTAGATAAATGTATTAATTTGACAACATTATTGTTTAAATCTAATTATTAATGCATATTATTAATGTCTTATTATTATAACAAAATAATAATGTACTTTATTATTACCGCTTGTACATTATTGTTCAATAATGTAATGACAGTGTATGTTTAATACAAATAAAGAACTATGAACTATGAACTATCGAAAAATAAAACTTTTCAAGACGCATTGAAGAAGTTCACTACTTCAGCAGCACTTTTTACCGTGATGCAATTCAGAGATTTCCCAAAGAATAAAATGGGTAGGAGATTTAATGATGACGAAAAAGTAATGGCATTGTCTATTTACAAAAGAGGACTCTAGGTCCTCTTTTGTATTGCATATAGAATACTGAGGAAGATTTTTGTCCTTCCCTCGCCTGTGACGTTAAGCCGATTTCCAGGGCTGGCTTAAAACCGGGAACAAATGATAATATATTTAACCATTTAAAAAAAAGAGCCAAGTCAATGAAGCCAGACCACCGACTGTGTATCTTAATTTTTGATGAGAAGGCTCTGTCACCCCACTTCGACTATAATAAAAAAAAAAGATAGAAGAAGTGGATTTGTTGACGATGGCGTAAATGTCAAATATCAAATAGCCGACCACGTCCTAAAAACTATAAGCAACCTATTGGATATACTTTTTGTTACGAGAGTACAAAAAAAGACGATCTAAGAAATTGATCAAAATTAATATTGAAAAATTATCCCAGAGTGGTTTTCAAGTTCTCGCGACCGTCTGCGACCAAGGCGCCTCATGTTAATGTTAGTGCAATTAATCTATTAATTGAAGAGACCAGGATAAGTAATTTAAAAAACAATAAAGAAGTGAGAGATCCTGTTTTCGAAGTGGATGGTTGCCAGGTAATCCCCCAATATGATGTTCCACATCTCTTAAAAGGTATCCGGAATAACTTGTTACAAAAAGATTTAAGGTACATCATGGATGGTACTATGAAAGTGGCCAAATAGGACCATATAATGAATCTATATGAAAACAATCCAACATATAAAGGCATAATAATGATAAAGAAGTTATCAGAAAATCACTGCACAAAAGAAAAAAATCCAAAAATGAAAGTGAAATATGCCACTCAAATATTCAGCCAAACCGTTGGTGTCAATATGGGATATCTAGCTGGTAAGTATTATTTGAGATCCTTTTGTTGCAACAGCTACTCTCACAGATCAACACCAACAGACACCACCTATCCAAATATAGAATCATGACTCTGATGATTCTGATAACGTACCACTATGAAATTTAACACAAGCTAATAAGAACACACAAAATAAGTCTCTATTTCACGAACTTATACCAACGCCTAACTTTGCTACCGTTAGAAGTAAACCGAGGCGAAAAGCAATAAATTATATAGGCCAAAAAGTTACTAAAAATTTGTTTGATGCTTTTCAAGAAAAGAAAAAAAAGGCATCAAAACCCAAGGGAAAAAATAATGAGAGTCGAAAAAATAACGAAACGAACGAAAATGATAAAAGAGACAATACTGATAAAAACACCAGATGCCGAAGAAATAACCAAACTAACAAAAATAATATAACAGACAATACTCAACAAAAGACTGGAAGCCGGAGAAATAACCAAATGAACGAAAATCAGATGACAGAAAATACTAAACCAGAGACTAGAAACCGAAGAAATAACAACCAAAAGAACAAAAATGATATAGAAGATCATACTAGAGGCACAAGAAATGCCCAAATGACCAAAAACGATAAAAAATACAATACTGAAAATAATACCCAAAAACAGAATATTGAAAAAAAACTTAAAGAAAAACTAGTAAATGTTAAAACTACAGGCAAAAAAACAAAAAAAAGTAACACTGACTCATGGTATTGTCGAGCTTGTACAGTTGACCGAGTCGCAGATATGAGACAATGTGTTAGTTGTCTTTCGTGGTACCACGAAGCATGTGTTGGACTAACTAAGAACGATGTAGAAGAATTTTCATGTCCAGAATGCATCTCAAGGCCTACAAGACTTTGATTTGTTTGTCAATTGCCTGTAATACTTAAGTCGTAGTATTCATTTTCGTTCCTATTTCACTGATTTCTTTTAATTTAAGGAATTAAAAGAAATCCCACCTATAATAAGGCCCACAAAATTATTTAAAAAAAGAGTTTCTGATTTGCAAGATAATTTTTTGTTTAAGTTGAAACAAATATAAGAAGCTAAGGAAAAATATTGTTTTATATTTTTGAAAGAGTTTTTTTGTTTTTTTGATAGATTCAGTTTTGTTAAGCCCAAGATGGCCCACCGTCCAATTATGACCAAAAATAATATTGTAAGAGACTGATTACGTAAGAAACTCATATTATAAGTTAAGTTTAATGTATGGATATAATTTTTGTTTCGATAGCGTTTAGAAATTACCTGTTTAAAATCGGGCTATGATAAGTGCCTATATTCCTAAAAAAGCCCACATCAAAGGTTTTTAAAAAGGATTATTTTCTGTAAGAAATTTGATCTCACTTAAATATGATTTGATATCAAAAAGTTTTTTTTGTTTTTGATTTATTGAAGTTTTGCAAAAAATGAGCCTTACAAGGCGCAGGGACCTTAGTTATTTGTATTCCTTATGGGATAGTTTCAATATATTCTAGTTAAATCAAGTGACTAGTTTCATTCCATCATTAATTATCATCAAGTAAAGTGCGAGCGGTAGCCAAGGAGCGGTTTGTCGTGTGGGCGGCGTACTGCAGGTCATTGGCGAGCTGGTGGCCCAAACAAACTTCGGGTGGAGCTCCGGAGGAGAACCACAATCATCAATATACTCATCATTTCAGTGTACATTTTGGTGGAACCCATGAGGGGAGGATCCACAGCACGTTCGACGAATTTCAAGATCATCAAATACGTACGTGTCAAGGTCAACACTACGTAAATAAATCAGTGGTTGGAAGAAACGATTTTATTTCATTGAACACTAGAATCAGTGCGAAATAAGGTCAATTTCGGTGTGTGTGGTAGTGTTAGTGCGCTATCATTTATCAACATCATCAATCATATCAAGTCATCGTGTCAAGAAAGAAAATCGGCGGCCATCTTTGAACCACAACAGTTCAGTTCAAGGTTATTTCAATTCGTCAAGTTGGTAGTACTACGTGTGTCAGCTCTGTATTATCTATGGACAATTTAAGTTGGTAGACATTTATTTTCGTCAATTGCGGTGACGTTTAGTTATCTGTGTATAAAGTGTCAAACGTCAGTGTCATTATCAAGGTTAGGTATCGATTCACGTAAGTTAGTACGATCGATTGTTATCATTTATCAATAATTCAATTTAAAATTATAGGAAAGTGACCTGGGGTTAAATTTAAATTATATTTATCATTTAATAGTGATTATTGCGTGGGCAAGTTATTAAATTCAAGTCATTTAGTTCAAAGTTCAATTCATTAAAATGTCGGCACGCAACTTGCGTACACAATTCAAATCAAGGTATAGGATGTTACTAGACTTTTCAGGGACAATTCATGAACCTGGTAATTCAATATCAGCCTCAGTTGCTAAGAGGCATTTTGATCAATATTACCAACAGTTCATCAAGGCGTACGAAGGTCTGCTGGAGTGTTCCAAGGAGGACGTCAGTGCGGAGGACGTGAGCTTGTTCGAGGCGCAATTCACTGAGGTGAATAAGCTCATGCTGCAGTTGGAGCAGGCTTCGGGGTCACCAGATGAGGTCAAGGTCACACCCCATCAAAACTCTCCGAAGCTGCCTGGACTCGTCCAACAAACTATACAGGCTGCAGTTGGGATGCTGTTGATCTCGGAGCGGTCGAGACGTACTTCGCTGTTACCACTGCTATCGCTGTTGCTGTTGGGTGAACTGTTAGGAATTGTGAAATTAGACCTAGCCATCTTAATGCTTTCCTCAGACTCTATTTCTAACTTAAACAAATCTAAATAAGGTTCCAGTTGTTTTGGCTTTTGGGTTCTATTCCACGCAATTAAAACATTCTCTGGCAATGCTGATTCTACTAGTGGGTATAAAATCGTTTCATATTTAGATTTGGTAATGCCTAAAGAATCTAAAGACATTAAATAACTAATTAATCTATCATACAATTTCTTCAAGTCAATAGCAGATTGCTTATATTGATTATATTGATTGGTCAAATTTAACGATGATCCTAAACACTGGCTGTCATATTGGGGACAATTTAAGAAAATTCACCAAGCGAATTTACCAGATGAAGACAAGTTTCAGTACCTGCTACAGTCACTCAAGGAAGGATCAAGTGCAAGGTTGATGGTGGTAAGTTTTCCAGCATCAGCGGGCAGTTACCAGAAGGCGGTGGAACACTTGACAAGCAGATTCGCATAGGAAGACGTTTTGATACAGATATATATTCGGGTAATCATAAAATTATTTCTAGACCAGAAGCCAAAATGAGAATAGATAGTCGCGTGTTGTGTTGCGCGCAACTGCGAGCCCTCGCTTACGTAACTCTCAACTATTTATCGCGTAAAAACTCTGTAGTGTATGTGGGTGATGTACAGACTGTTGTTACCCCGGCACGCCAGTAAGGCGTCGATAAACTGTTTTATATGTGAAAATTCTTTATCAGAAGGAGAGACGGTGAATGTGGTCAAAAATTTGCCTACTTTAATAAAGGCAAGTAAGCAGAGGAAAGACAACAAACACTTGACCATTCAAAATGTTGACAGTATTTTAATACTGTCAACATTTTGAATGGTCAAGTACTGGTGCACTTTGTATGAACTTTAGTTCATACAAAGTGTACAAAGTGTAGGTGAGAATATACCAGGGAAAAAAATATACAAAAAGACGAGCAAGCACAGCTGCAATTGGACGCCTCAACTTCAACGTCAAATATAAAAGATTTACGGTCGAGTCGACCCTTGTAGGATGAAATGAGTTATTTATGTAACATGGTTCAGTTTCTCGAGCTCTATCGACCAGTATATTAAAAAAAATTATACTCGTAAAAAAACCTTTTTTACTACTCAGAAAAAAAAACAGTATAAACACGTATTCTTTTTTAAATATGCTGTAATTAACATCTACTAATAAATGGTGTAAACGATATTATATACTTCAGTTTGGCTGATACTACATTATTTTACCAATTTTCGACAGCAATATTTCAGACAAATTGTCACAAAAGATCAAGTAATTCTCATTTTGGCTTTAACGACAAAAATGCTTGTTGAATATTATAGTAAGTATGTACCTTTATTGGCTATAAAAACCAAAACATTTTAAATGATCCTTTTACAACGTGCCTGTATTATAATTTACTCACTCTGTGGTGCCTTCTATTTGCTTACACCAATTTGTGCGGGAAATTTCATTAGCTAAAATCTGCAAAATGTCTTATTTTGAAACTTTATTGAGAAAATTTCCGTGGCTATTTGATAATACAGATTTTAATTTTAATGATAAGACAATCAAGCGGAAACGTTTAACTCTTTTGCTAGAAGAATGCAATAGAGTGACTAGAGTGTCCGTAGATTGGGAATACCAGATCTGAAAAGAAAAATTCATGCCTATAAGCAAAAATTGGCTTGGCGAGTAAGTAGCCCTTCTTTCCATTTATGAAAGTTCCTTTTTTATACCTTATTAGTTAAATTAATTATATTTCTTCCTTTTTTAGAAGAAGAAAAATAATATGAAGAATACATTTCCCAAATAAATCCCGACGGTACGTATCTTATTTCATTTAATCTCTAAGCCTGGTATATAAATGGAGTGATAGCCATTATTGTCTCGGACTAATTACAGCACAAATACAACCGCCACGTATTGCACTTTTAAAATCCCAAGTACTTCCTAAGTTACAAAAATAAGTTTTCCTTTCCAATCTTCGATGTGTATTTCTACCCTACACTCGTTATAATCCTTTCCTTTACAGACCACCATTCAAGACTGCTTCCCATGATCATCAAACCAGCCCCTGTCCTTTATCCTTCACGTCCAATTCGTGGGTATATAGTGAGTTTAATCGTGGAAGCAGAGCTCCATTCCCTTCAAAAAATCAACCAAACCATACGAAAGGATGTTTGGCGAAAATGGAGTAATGAAATCATTCTGCTTTTCAAAGGAGAATTAAAAGATCTGTACTATGTTCCTAAACACATTGACGATTGAAATGCTAATTTAAATTTTGAAGACACAGATATTCAACATTTCTGGAAGGAGGTTGAAAAAGTAAGGATAGGAAGCTGATGAGGCTTTCCCTACCTTAACCAAATTTATGCAAAATTTGATGGTACTGCCTCATTCAAGTGCAGCGGTAGAGCGCGTATTCTCCACGATCAATATGAATAAGACGAAACAGAGAAACTCGCTAGGGACCAAAACATTGTGTGGAATCATGCACTCTAAAAGTTTGTATCAGAAAAGTTCATGCTTTGCACACAATGTAAATAGGGGCATGTCAAAAAGTCTTTTTTAATACAAACATGTATGAAGATGGTGATGATAATGACTGAATTAGTCATTTGTCATACAGTGTGTGCGAACTTGCAAATATAACCTTTTTTACTATATGAATCTGATCTGTACTTAAAAATGTCATTTAATTTAATAAAAAATGCATGTCTTTCATTTGGTTGCATTTTTTTTAATGTTTTGCACAACTTCAATAACATACCTACACTCATATGTTCATTTAAATGAAGAGGTAATTTTTATTTTCTTCTGGTTTTTTATGCCATCTCCTGATTTTATTATTCAAAATCTCCTATTTTCTTTCAGGTTGGAGTTTGCAGCACTGCAAACTGCGAGCCCTCGCTTACGCGACGCTTACGCGATAAATAGTTAAGAGTTACTCTTAACTATTTATCGCGTAAATGAAATCTGTTAGAATTGTGAACGATGCAAGTTCCAGAACAGGAGATAATAAAAGCTTGAAGCAATGTTTGTATCGAGGTCCACTAATGCTTGAAGATCTCACAGGCCTGCTTATAAAGTTCAGAAGCCATCAAATTGGATTATCAGCAGACATTGAAAAGGCTTTCTTGCAGATCGCTTTACATGACAAGGATCGTGATGCTACTAGATTTCTATGGATAGAGGATACGTCTAGACCAGTATCGAAGGAAAATCTTGCACACATGAGATTCTGTAGAGTGCCATTCGGAATATTTCAAGTCCATTCTTACTGAACGCGACCATTAAACTTCATTTGTCGAATACCGAGAAGCCGGAAATTAAGGAAAGGGCGAATGACGTTTACGTCGACAATCTCATTACTGGGTCAAGATCGACACAACAAGCATTAGATCTTCACAAATTTTAAAAGTATATTTCAAGACATCTCCATGAACCTTAGAGACTGGAGCTTCTAACTCGAGTGAATTTATGCGAACAGTACCTAATGCATGTAAAGAGGAAACCGTTAAAGTTCTTGGTCTTAAATGGAATGTGAAGGAGGATACACAGAAACTTGGATTTGAAAATTTGTCATCGTCTCATCGAGCACACACTTTACTAATCGACTCAACTTACCTCTTAACATACCTAATAAAGACTAGGTACTAAAAAAAACGGGAGTTTACATGTTTAATTGTTAATGTGCGTACGAAGTCGCGAGCAAAAGCCTGTTTAGTATATTTCATGTTAATTTAAACCTATAAAATCCAACATTCCATTCTAAACTAATTCTAAACAAACAAGCGTTTCAATAATAAATTCAACAGCCGTCAGTCCACCGTCGCATTTTGTGTATATTCCATCCAACAAATTTACATGGATTTTACTACTACTACAAAATACAAAAACATGCCATCTGAGGTTACTGAAAATGTTCAAAATATTAGGTAGGTTAATATAATATCCACATTTCATTCAATGAGTAATTGATTCAATGAGTAAAATTGACAAAGAATGACCAAGTTAAAACGCATTAAAGTTGGAGAGTGGGGGGTAACTACGTCACCCTTAGGTATAAATCGTACCTAACCGTGACGTCACGCGACATTTCAACTCAATATATCTCCGTATAAGTTTGATTACGTGAAAAAAGAAAAAATACGTGTCCAATACTTTTAAATAATCTTTCTGATAGACTAAGAAAAAAAAAGTTGTCGTCATCCCTATTGTAGGAAGAAGTCCTCACAACGAAATTAAAAGAAATGAGGCCAAAATGTTAAAAAATCGACTGCTTACTCAAAAATACATGAGAAAAAAGAGGATATTGTTTGATAAAAATTACTCAAGAAATTATGGAGATGACTGTTCAAAACCTGACACGAGAGAAGATATGATGGAAGAATAAAAAAAAATTTTTTTTGTTAGATTTGGAAAGAACGGATGACGAAAAAAACAGAATAACTCGCGAAAAAGTTCTTCAAAGAGGAAATAGCGAATGGCTGCAGTTGCGCCGAAACAAACAAAACAACGTCTTTGACAAAAGAAGGTCAAAGGGAAATTAATAAAAATCACAACTGGTATTACCAAATTCAGGGGCAACTTCATGCGACCAGGAGAAACCAATGCCTATTTTTCGAGAATGGCTGGACCGATTTGGATGATCCTTTTTTTACCGCATGGTCATGGTACTATACATACAGATGGTTATAGTTATAGAGAAGTAAGTGTTATCATTGTTCTTTTATAAGACTATTTAAGGCGGTTTTAGTTTATTGTTAAAGATAACTTGAATATTTTCAACAAAATCCTTCAATTCATACTATTTTTTTTGTTACAGAGGATCTGAACAAACAGCAGGTTGCCGGACCTGCCATGGGACAAGACCGAGTAGAGTGATGCTGTTGGATTTGCGACAGACAGTTTTGTTTTGATTATTTATTAATATTATTATTAGTAAATTAGCCTCGGGCCAGCACTTACAGTATGCCTACCTAGGTCACTCAGATCTATTAATAAAAATAGGAGAAAACGCAAAGCTACGTCTGTCCGGTCTGCTTTGCCAGCCTGTCAGAATAAAGACACAAATGCACGCAATACAAACGTACCTAAAAATACTAGGTTTTGGGTACTCGAGTTTTGTTTAGGATCAATGGATGTCAAGTGTAAAATGTGCAATTCACTTAATTTTAAGTCTGGATTGGGCTATGACAATACTGGCACTTATTGCTGCCATAAAGGTAAAATTAAATTGGAGCGACCTCCCTATCCCATATTTTTATTAAAACTTTTGACTGGCATTGTTGCAAAAAACTTTAAAACTAATATTAGATCGTATAATAGCTCATTGGCATTTGCGTCTATGGGGGCACAGCTTGCTCCGGTGTCGGTTAAGGGGCCCTATTGTTTTAAAATACATGGTCAAGTGTACCACATTACATCAAAAGGTATTTATCCTGACGCATCATCACAACCCAAGTATGCGCAATTGTATGTTTTAGATGTACATGACGCAGTCGCAGAGCGAATGAATAATTCAAGTAACAGTAACAGTCTCTTATCAACTATGACAACACTGTCAGATTTTTTCTTACAACATAATGTTTTAGCATAAAGTTATAAAATGATACATGAGGTTGAAAAACAATACATGGCAACAGGTAATCCTGTGATACCACTGACCCTCATATTTAAAACATTAGCAGGTAGTGATCAAAGACGCTTTAATGTTCCAGCATCGAATGAGATAGCATTTGTATTTGATGGTGACGATAGTGCTCCGCCTCTTAATAGGGATATAAAAGTTTATATTAAATCAACGATTGAAACTCAACAGATTTCAATGTTAGATCCAAAGCTAGAGGCGTTTGTTTACCCTATTTTGTTGCTATACGGAAGTGACTGTTGGCATCCCGGATTACGTTCTCAAAATTCGAATAAAAAAGTAACTCAAATGCAATACTATGCGTACAACTTAGCAATTCGTGATGATTTCAACCCATATTTAGATGCTTTGAATTTTGATTCTGTATCATCTAGGGAAAAACAGCGTTTACTGTCCCCGGTAGAGGATTATTTCACTTTGTCGTCATGTGCTTCGGCTTAAAGGGTGCTCCTGCTACCCAGCAGCGTTTAATGGACCGTTTGTTTGGCCCTGAGTTTGGTAGTAAGGTTTCGTTTATTTAGACGACATAGTAGTAGCTACTAACTCATTCGAGGAACATATTTCAGTTCTCAAGCAGGTGTTAGCACGCTTGAAAGCGGCAAACCTTACCATCAACCTCGGTAAGTCTCATTTCTTTCGGAAAGAGCTTTTAAATATTTATAGTACATCGTTGACGAATATGGTCTGCATACTGATCCCTCGAAAGTTCAGGCTGTAGTGGATTATTAGTAGGGACAGCCACTTATTATCGCCGCTTTATTAAAGACTTCAGCTCCATCGCTGCACCCTTGAACGCTCTTACTAGCACACGGAAAAATGCTTCTCCTTTTGAGTGGACGGATGAGGCCGAAAAGGCGTTTAATAATTAAAAATCGGCCCTGGTTTCTTCACCAGTATTGGCATGCCCGGATTTTTCCAGACCCTTTTCCATCCACTGTGACGCATCCAGCTACGGCATTGCCGGTACTCTCGTCCAGGTTCAGGAGGATGGTAAGGAACATCCCATAGCGTATGCGAGTCGCTCACTAAACAAAGCCGAGCGGATTATTCTGCTACTGAACGCGAGGCGTTAGCAGTAGTTTTTGCTGTTGAACATTTCCGTGCCTATGTTGAAGGCGATCGTCAGTTTACTGTAGTAACGGACCATTCTAGTTTAAAGTGGTTATAGCCACCAACTATTTGGTTACTTTAAATTCTAAGTTACGCTGGACGAAGTCGTGGCTAAAAGCTATATTATAAATCCGAAAGTAACTGTATTTATTTCTGTTTGTCAAATCACAGGAGCACAATAGCAGCAAGTGGCCCTTGCGTGTTTGTCTTTCTGCGTGTAGGCAAGCAATGAAAAATCAATATAATAAAGATCAGACATGTTTAAAGAAATGTGTTTTATTTCAGGACCCTTTTGTAATGATCAGAAGATTTTGAGACAACTTTTGAAGAAAGCCGTGAAGAAAACGATTCCTATGCAACTCGGCTGAAAAAGGTTATGAAGTTGTCAGAGTATGCGACCTTTCAAAAAGCTTTGGCGAAGTCCACAACACTTGCTGCACATTTTATTAACATGCAGTTCAGGGAGGCGCCAAAGAAAAAAAATGGCAAGAAGATTATCGGAGGATGAAAAGGTATTAAGTTTCTATAAAAACGGACCGAGAGCCTACAGATTTTGGAGCAAAATATTTGTTTTACCCTCGCCGTTAACCTTATCAAGGTTAATTTCTCGAGCCGACTTAAGAGCAGGAATTAATAAAAAGCTATTTCATGTGATGTCGAAAAAAACACAGAAGATGACCCGTGATGACAAGCTATGCGTATTACTTTTTGATGAAATAAGTCGCAAAAAGGACAAAATATCGGGGTTTGTTTGTACGAGAATTTACAAGAGATAAACAAAATCTGTTTTATCCATCAACAGAAATTATGAAAATCTTTTCGGAAATACAGGACGTTCTGACATGGGTCCTTAAAAAACATAGTGAAGTGAATAATTTAAAAAATGTTGCTAAGACTATGTTAGCAATAGAAATTGACACCAGTGTAATTAGGTGCAACACACGTAGGCAACAAAATATCGATGTCTTATTTGAACTATGTTGCCGTTTCTTTATATTTAATTGGTGTAAAGATGTTAATAATATACTGAAAGGACGCGTGAGGGATACAGTTGATGGCGACTTGGTAAAAATGTCTGTTGTAGATTATGTTAAGAAGAGGTGAATAATAAAACAATCTTCACAACGCTTATTGTTTTATTATAACCTAATTTGAAATGATGCAAAAATATTTTGCAAAACAATCACTCGAGTACCCACCTACTAGGGTAGTATACCTACCTACTACCTATTCGTATTTTTGGTACTTTCCATTACCGCCAGGAGAGCTAGTGACGCTCATTTCACTGATTCTTTATTTCAGTTATGTATAATGTACTCTGTGAGCCGAATCATTAAAAGGCATGGTAGTAGCTAAATTAATGGAACATGTCGAAAGTGTTCTGGAATGAGAGACTTTGCTATTTTGAAACCTCATGCAGTAGTCATTATTGCGTGTGAATTAACAAATTTACAAGGAGAAATAATAAAGTGTTTCCTATTTTCATATTTTCCATGTAGGTAACCTTATGAACTGCTTCAGGTTGAAAATCATACCAGATAATATTAATATGTATGAGAGATGGTTTTGTACACAAACAAAGCAGTTCGTTAAGAATAATATCCAATACAGTAGTTTCAGGCAAACAGATTGTAAATACAAATGAGAATGAGACGTTTAATAACAGAATTGTAATACCTGTAGACAATTCGTGTGAAAATGTTACTTGATGTTGACAAACCTCGAAATAGTTCGTTAGAAATATTATCTAACACAGTAGTTTCCGAAAGACAGCCTGTACATAAAAACGAGGATGAAACTTAGAATACTATTTTATTGCCTGCAGGCTGTGAATCGTGTGAAAATGTTGCTGATTTGGCTATAGATCAGCTTATTAACAAATATGACTTGGATATTGGAATTGAGGATGTTAACCGTGAAATGGAAGCAGAGGTCGCAAACTGCCATAAAATATTATCTCCTGTTAATCCTGAAACAGAGTTTGAAATGAGCGCTGAATGCGATGATTTTCTAATAGTTAATTCTGCAGCAAATTCAAAATGTGATAAATATGCTGAAAAAGAAATTGAAGCTAAAATCCTGAAGTTCATCCTGAAACGCAAATCGAAAATCTCACTAAAACATTCACCAATAAGAGTGATTCTTCTTATGTACCAGATCAGATGATATCGAGTAAAAGCCAGCCCTTATTCAAGTGAAAAAGTAAGTGAAAAATCGATCTGGGATCAACCCCGTAAATCGCACGACGGGAGCCTATGGAATCTGTCGTTCTTTTCCTAGCGACGCGTCTCGGGCAGCACTCAAGTGGGTTTTGCATCAAGCTGAAGTCGTGTCTTCAACCACGGGTTCACGATATGTATTTCAATTTCAATGTTAGAATGAGTAGAGTTCTGTTGCGTTTGGGTCTAGTAAATTAAGGAAGTAAGTGTATTATAATAGTAGGTAGGTATTTTATTTATGTCTAAAGCGTGTTTATTAGTGTAAGTATTTTTTTTGTAATGTAATGGAACTTATGGTTGTGGACAGAACGTTAAACCGGAATGATTATATTTTTATGCTTGAGCGTGGACTTATATGGCCATGGGATTTAACACCTTTTGTGCTCCGGTCGTACTTGTGGACTAAACGTAGGCAATGGTTTTTTGAGACATTTTATAATATATCTATATCCTCCACTCCACCTTCTACCACGGCCACGGAGGCTCCGCCCGTGCAAAAACTTACCTCAAGTCAACGAGGACAGTACGTGCATGGAAACAACACAGAAGCAAAGAGATCCTTTACATGAATCCACTGGGACATCGAGACAGGGTGTAATAGTAAATAACATAACTTCGGCACCAATTGCAAACAATAGAACCGCATGAGGCGGTGACTCATGCGCCGAAGCCGGCCGGCCGCGAGCCGTTACACACAGCCGCTCAGAATGATAATCATTGTAGCCTATCTGTACGATGTGTATTTGCGCACACTCAGCAAGTTTGATTTTACTATATTAACACGACATCATTCATTCATTCGAAGCATTTCAAGACAAGCTTTCAAAGTGTGCGCACACCATCAGTAATAATTATTGTGCTTACAATAAATACTTCCAAACAAGTGTTATTACTTATCAAGACTACCCATACACTATCTTTTGCAGACATGGCTCGTGTAAAATTTAAGTAAATAGAAGTCAAAATGGAGTGTTAAATCGACGTTCAAAACATATAGACGTACGTTATAAATTCATTCATGATGTTGTAAAAGGTAACTTATGTGTAGAGTATGTGCCTACTTCATTTAACTGTGCTGACATTTTAACCAAGCCATTAGAGCCTGTTAAGTTAAAAATATTTGTGAACTCATCTAAAATTAAGGGGAATGTCCATAAACATTTTAATTGTCTTATTTTGATAATAATTGTAGTTAGTTTCTGAACGCACGTTGAAAGAATCCTGTAGAATCTCTCCTGTCATTCGGTCTCCGTTTAATTTTACTAGACGCTATAATGTGTTTTTTTTAAAATAAACAAGCATTTGTAACATGGCTATTTTAGAATTAAAAATATTTTATCCTTTTATCGTAGTTTTGATTACTTAAAAATCTTTGGATTCAGGGTTGTGAAATATAAATTTCTTTACAATAATTTTAAAATCAGGTTCCTACTGCCCTCTAACGGCATCTCATCGTACTTATAAAATTTTAATCCGTCATAATGGGGTTCTGATTGCCATCTAGCGGAATCTCATAGTACTTCTGTCTTCAGTGTTGTTGTTTGCATCATCATTTTATATCATAGTTTTTCAAAATTTCGTTTCAGGAATTCTTTTCAGTAAAAAACAGTCCTTCTAGTTCGTTTTTAGTAAATACTTTTTCATAGTTTCATGAAACTTTCATTAAAATCAATAATCTACTTGAACCGTTCAATATATAGATAACTAGCTTCTGCCCGCGACTTCGCCCGCGTGGAATTCGGTTATCTCGTTCCCGCGGGAACTACGCGTTTTTCCGGGATGAAAAGTAGCCTATGTCCTTTCCCGGGACCCTAACCATCTCCATGTCAAATTTCATCTCGATCGGTCCAGCGGTTGAAGCGTGAAGAGGTAACAGACAGACAGACAGACAGACAGACAGACAGACAGAGTTACTTTCGCATTTATAATATTAAAATGGATTTATCTCTATGGCCAGCGAGAGGAGACCATAGACTCGTTCTCGTTTGACATTTCTTATTTCACTTTCCCTGCCCGCTGGAGGCCTATTATTTCCTATAAGATATTATATTCCAAATCTGTAAGTATCCAACAATTTATGTCGAAAATTCTTCACTTTCAATTTATTAATTATTTAATAGCCGTTAAATCGTTCTAATTCGATATTTATTTTCAGCAAGCAGTCAAGCCGAAATTATTTAAATACCACGCCGTCGCCGTTTACCAAATTTAACACCAATATCGGTACAGGAGGTTCTAAAGCCTATCTCAAGTAAGTAATCCACACAATTATCACTGTCCGTGTTACATTAACTCGATGTTTAAACCATTGTCTTCTAAAATTTTCAGCCGAGACGTTACCGGCGCAATATCTCTGGAATTGACATCTACTATTGACGCATCCAGGCAAAGCAGTTTTCCTCCGACAGGTAATTTAATTATAATTTCCTATAGACCTTTCCTATCGTAAAGCAATTTCTCACAAAATTGTCAAAATAATACCATATTGTGACTTTGAGGTTATGCCAGCTCATCTGCTATCTTACTTTACCCTTTTCTTACACCTAAAACGTTTCATAACATCCAACCTAACCTATTTCTACTATTTGCCTTACTCCCAAATCCCTATAGCTATTATTTCTTTCTGAAGTGATCGCTTACACATAATATGATTATTTCAGGAGGTTCTTTGTAACGGCTGCTTTGTAACGGTGTTTTGTCCCGGCTGTTTTGTACAGGCTGATTCGTACTAGCCGTTTTGTACGGGCCTATCTTGCCGCCCGCCTCATACCTGCTGTTCTGCACTGGTCTACTGCACCCTGCTTGGTTCCGGCTTCCCGGTGGCTCCGAGCTCTTACTACCTCTGAAGGCCATACTTCACAGCTGAGTCCATTCCACTTACCAACCCTTTCGATTACCAACCTTATAATAATTATTTTAAAAAGAGCGTTATCGATCAAATCTTGCCAAGGAACCCACCTATTTATTTAATTTTAACCGGCTCGTTATCGCACGTAGCCACTGGCACCGGCCAGTACTACTAATTCCCTTGGATACAAACATTTTCAAATCGTATCTTCTGTTTATTATAAGTAGAAAAGGACTTTTCATAACATTAAACTTGTATGGAAATTTGTTACTTTTATTTTTAACCTCATACATACTCCAAATTATCTAAACTACTATAGCTACCAATTTTAACATATTACAGAGTGTTGCCACTTTAATTGCAGACTTAATGTAAGTTACTATAGTGAAAATGACGTATAATTGCTTTGTTTGTAATAACGAGTTAAAATCCCTAAAAGGTTTGTTTTTACACTTCGACTTAAAACATAGTAATCTCTCTGAATATAGTTGCGCACAGTCTAAATGTCACAGACGTTTTCAAAATATAAAAAGCTATAAAAGACTTCTACTTAGTCACAATATCTGTAAGCAGGGTAAATCTCAATTCGGAAATGTGACCAGCATTAGAACACAAACAAATGTTACACATACAGATTGTGAATTGAGTGAGTCGAGTAGTACTAGTGTTCTCCATAATGAATCCCAACAAAATAATGACTTTGGTAAGATTTATTGAAAATTGTGAAACAGGATTACAGAATGTTACATTGAAAAATTGTGCTTTTTCACAACTTTCAAAGCTAACCAATGTAGACGATATAGATGATACAAGTAAAAAAGATATTTCCGTTTATAATAACAGCCATATTGAATATTTAGAAAAAAAAGCATTACATTTTGCTTTATCCCTTTATAGCAATCCTAATTTAAATAGAGCTACGACAGCAAACATTTTAACTGAAATAACACAGGACATAACTAAAGTAATTGGTGAAACTATAAGTCATTATATATCAGATGCTGTAAAAAATAGTTCTATTAAAGCTGTAATTGATGTATGTTCCAACCCGTTTGAAAAAGTTGACACAGAATGGAAACTTTAACAGCATTTTGAAGGATAAGGATGTTACATTAAACCCCAGCAATATATTATAGATTCTTCTGTGATACCATGCTTACAAGGTGGCTCTAACATATTACAAAGTAAGACAGCCAAAGGGACAATGGTGTCACTCAAGGACTTGTTTAAATCTTTTTTTGAACTACCAGCCGTGTTTGAATCGACTTTAACAAATATGAAAAACTTACATAGTCAAACAGAAAAGACACTGAACAATTTCATTCAAGGAACTCTATGGAAATCGAAAATTTTAGGTAGGAGTGGAGTATTCATTCCTTATTTTTTTATATTTTGATGATTTTGAAACAGGAAATGCTTTAGGTAGCCATTCTGGCAAACAGTCCATCGCAGCCACATACTTGAGTTTTCCAACTCTCCCGTTGGAGTATTTATCATTACTGGAAAATGGCAGTCGATATCATGCACGATATTTTTGAAGGTGTTTGTCATTACGATATATGCAACATGTTATTGTACTATGTTCATAAAACTAAATTATTTAGTTTGAGCACTTTAAACAACCGATTATCATCATTTGATTATTCTGCCAAGGAATTAGATCAAAAACTCGCAACAGAAATAACCATTGACAAATTAAAAAATAAAAATGAGTGCATCTGAGATGTCTTTTTTTGTGCACATTTTGCCGTTTCTTCTTGGAGATCTCGTTCCAGAAGATGACAGGGTCTGGAACTTCTTTCTGAACTTGTTAAAAATTATTGATATATTGTTAATGTCAGAAATTGACTATTCAACAATAAAATATTTAAAATATTTAGTAACAGGACATCTTGAACAATATCTCGAATACTTTAATGACACTTTAAAGCGTAAACATCATTTTATGATACACTACCCTCGCATTATAAAAAGTATAGGACCTTTAAAGCACATTTGGTGCATGCGGTTCGAAGCAAAACATAAACAATTAATACAAACTGCTTATAATACATCATCTAAACGCAATTTACCTCTAACTTTAATGATAAAACAACAGTTAAACGTTGCACGAAGAGTTCATACTAGGCAGGGTTTCTTTAATAGACTTACGTGTGGAAGCGTTGATAACACTACAATGGTTCCTGAATTAACAAACGCGACGGTAAAGGGATCTAGTGTACGTGATGTTCGAATAAATTGGGTGACAAAATATGGCACTATGTTTATGCCTGGTTTGATTATTAACATTTTCAATGAACAAGACGTTATATTTTACAAAATTGTTTATATACTTAAATTAGAGCCAGCAATTATTTTACTATGTAAAATTCTTATTAACAATGGTTTCAATGAACACCTTCAAGCGTATCAGCTACACGAAAGTAAGACTGCGAGTAAATTTGAATGCCTTGGATTTAGTCAAAATTACAAATCTACCAATAGTTCCTCATATGGTTTCTAATGGAGACATGTACTGCAGGGTAAAATATTAACCTTGTGCAGGCGTTAAAATGTTTCGTGATTCGTCTACCTGAGACCCTCGCCTTTATAAAAGCCACGTTTCCGCGCGCGCACATGGTTCTTTATAATTGAGTCCCCTCTCTCTTCACTTATTATGCATTTGCCGCAAAATTAGTACTTAATATCTGCAACTAAGGTGGCATCACTCGGTTTATGATCTTCTCTCAAATCTCTGGCGCTCTGATTCAATAATAATGGATATTCATTTGAAATAGGCACTCTTTCACTACGTTTTTTTTTCTTCTAAATCACTCAGGTATTTCACTTGCCGCTGTTACGCTTTAGAACGCTCTGTCACTCGCGTTTTTTATATAATTTTTTGTATATAGGCGCCACTTTCTATAGAGCAATAGGGCACTTTTCAGCCGTCCTAAGGAAATCAGCAATAGCTATGTATTATACGATATTGATAATACATAGTTACTGTGTATTTTATAGGGCGGCTGTTTTGTGTAGTGATTTTTTTATGGCAGTATTGCTTATAGGAAGTTGGCTACCTTTTAGATCATTATAGTATATTTGATATTATTACATATATATTTCGTTAGAGCCAGCCATATAGGACTGCGCAAACACTCGGGTAGTATGGGACATCAAGGGAAAGTACCTTAAATATTTAGATAGGAATAGGATATTTTGCTGAAAGAAGACTTTGTTATTTTTAAAAGTTAGTAATTCTGCATTTAAAGATTTTCTAAGAATTACTTGCTTAATTGACTTCGACAGTTCCTTTCTTTTAAAATACTATGTAACTTAAGAAGAATTATATTTTGTTTGTCCATTCTTTCGATTGGACAAATAGGGGTTTTTTTTTTCACATTTATGTCGCGGTTCGATTCCCAGGCGAAGCAAGTAATTCTTAGAATTACATACTTTTAAAAATATTTCGGAAAACGAGATTTCCCTCGAGCTGATGAAATGTATTAAATCTGAGGAGCTGAAAGAACTGGTACCAAATATAAGAGAGATAATTTTGTTCAGATCTAGGTTGGATCAGCTCTCTAAACTTATGAATGTACCTTTTCTGTTTCTGTTTATGTATCAACTATCAACCTTTATTTATTACTTTAATTTACTTAAAAGCTGACATTTAGTTAAGATGTCACATTACTTAGTAGCTATGTACTTTCGTTAGACTTTCAACCGACGCAGTTAGTATGAAGAGACAAAATTGTTTTTTTTTTTAATATTACGATCTTCCTTGGGAAAAGTTGTTGCATGTGACTGCGGCCGTTGCGTCTTGCGTACGCGGCTCATGCGGCCATGGTCGTTGCATGGGAATTATGGGAATAATTAGTAAATTAATCATTTTAGCCCACCTGATGGAAAGTGAGCTAAGGAATATGTTCCGTCCGCTCACCTGATGTAAAGCAGATAAAGTTATGTGCATACCAGCCCATCTGATGGTAAGTAAATAGAGTAGTGTGTAATTTGGCGCTGAAAGGCATAGGTAAAATGTCATTCTCAAATATCTCGCTCTGGCCCACATGATGGAAAGTAAGTACTTAAGAGTGATGCTTAACTCTTAATAGCATAGGTACCTAAAATCCCGCAATCACAAGTTATAAATTATAATTCGCAAATAGTTCGCTCCGGCCCACCTGATGATTATACCTTATGCCAAATGTAATTTTTAAAAGCGTAATTTAGTGAAACTCTATGTTTATAAATTATCATACAATGAGTAAATAAATACAATAACATAATAGTAATGGGTAAGCCGTTCTAGACCGCTGATAATGGGTCTGACCTACCGCCTCTCATCCTCCATCTCATCATCGGGTCCGGGAATCCGGCTGCTAGGTACCTCTGAGTTTACTTAGGTGCGAAATTCAATTTGAATTTACCACTGACCTTTTCTGTGAACGATAGCATCGTGAGGAAACTTGCACGTATCCTTGAATTACTTCCCAGATATGTGCAGGTTTCCTCACGATGCTTTCCTTCGCCGAAAATGACAGTGGTAAATTCAAATTAAGTTTCGCACATCATAACTATACTCAGAGGTGCCAGCCGGGGCAGCTCGAATCGAACACCCGACCACCCTCTACATTAGAGGTGGTAGGTCAAACCACTGATAATATCATGGCTTATCCGTTACTCTATGTTATTGTATTTATTATTTACACAATACGCAATACTCAATATTTTCTTATAGGTACTTATTGTATGATAATTAATATTATTCAATATATATGCATGTATGTATTATCTATGTATATGTATTATCTACTCTGTCACTTTCCTCTTCCACCAGGCGGCCGGACGAGATATTTGTGAATTATGTTGTAATTTATAACTTGTGATTGCAGGATTTTAGGGGAAGTGCTTATGCTATTAAGAGTTAAGCGTCACTCTACTTACCTACTTTCAATCATGTGGGCCAGTGCGAGTTATTTGAGAATGACATCACCTATGCTTTTCAGCGTCAAATTACACATTACTCTATTTACTTACTATCTGGTTGGCTGGGTCTAGTTATTATGCACATAACTTTATCTGCTTTCCATCAGGTGGGCTGAAATGATTAATTTACTAATTATAAATACGATAAAAACTCATCGGACGTGTGCGACAGTCTCGCGTGTGTCAGTTGCAGCCATCAGCTCACGCGACAGTCGCAACCCACGAAAGGGGCTCCGACATTCTCTTACAAACATTATGTACAATGGCAATTATTTAACAATGAAAATACTTCGGAACTTAGTCCACACCAATTTGTTTGCAAACACAGACGCCCATCTTCTTCATCATACATATGAACTAACAAAATCTGCAGTCAAAAAATATGTAGATGTGCGTTTGCATTATGTCTGCAAAAAAGAAAATGTTGAAAAAAAGTTTACTTCTAAAAGACAAGTGTATAATAAATTAAATTTATTCCAAGGGACATAGGAATATTAATATTAAAATATCTCAAGAATAAAATCTTGTTTTAATTCGTAACGTTTATACTATAAAGAAGAAAGTTCCAATAATAGAACTTTTCTAATAATATTTTGAGAGAAGTATGTGGATGTATGTATATTTGATATATACATGCATCTACAATTTTTTTTATATTTGCTTGGAAGCCCAATTCTGTTCTATTCTAGATAAGCATATGTGAAAATCATGCAGTTCCAATAATAATACGTACATACGTATTTATAACCTCCTTTTTTAAGTTAGTTAATAAATGAGACCTAGCTAGATCGATTTTTCACTCCAGAAAACCCCTATACCAAATTTCACCGAAATCGTTGGCCGTGTTCAAACCAAACTGACTGTAAGCCGCCGAATGTGAGCGAACGTTACGCAGTTTATTGAATTTCCATACATATTCACTTTTTCGTTCATATATAACCGACAATACGTTATTACGCTATACGTAGACGCTGACATTCGGCGGCTGATTAATATAACACGTCACTACGCTCCGCGGACGCTGATTGGCTACGTAGCTAAACGTCAGCGTATTGGATGCAACGCGGCCGGCGGACTCCAGACAAGAATTTTGCACAGAACAGACGTGTTTCATTCATTATGTTCGACACAGAAAAAAATATTGCCGAAGTGCATACGCGAGAATGTATTTGGAATGTGAATATCAAAGAATATAGCGACAGGAAGTTACGTCGATTGGCTTGGGAGGAAATAACGTCCATTATGTATGAAGATTGGGAAACGTATGGTACAAAGAAAAAAAACGAGACTAGTGAGTAGTTTTTTTATTAAGTAAGAATTACAAACAGTTGACACAAAATTGACATTATTTGATTTCAATTGAAATATTTTTGTTTAATACTACACGCAGCTTAGATATATCTATTTTGCCAGTTCAATCTACCCTCATTTACAAAATATTCTTTATAGAATTCTCTCACCCTTTGACCTGATGTGGACACAACTAATCGCGATGTTCGTACATCCCTAAGAGTACAAGTTCTTAACTGATCTTTGAAATTGATGCCTTCTCTTCTACGAACAAAATTGTGTAGTACGCAAGTGGCTTGTATTATTTTAATAGCATTTTTGACATCAGTATTTATACTTGAATGTAACACTCTCCACTTATTAGACAAAATACCGAATGCACATTCAACACATCTCCTTGTTCGAGAGTGCCGAAAATTATATGTGCGCTGTTCTATAGTTAAGTTGCGATTTGGGTAAGGTCTCATTAAATTTGATTTTAAACTAAACGCTTCATCCCCTAGAAACACATATGGTTGTTCAGGTCCACTGGAATTAGGCAGTTTGGCAGATTTTGGTATATTTAATTGTCCAAGAGCTATCATTTTGCCCATGTTACTGTTTTTAAATATGTTACTATCTGCTTCTCTTCCACATGATCCAATATCAACGGCAGTAAATAAACAGTTTGCATCAGCTAAAGCAAAAAGGACTATTGAGAAGAACTTTTTATAGTTGAAAAAGTTTGAACCACTATGAGCTGGTTTCCTTATTCGCACATGTTTGCCGTCTATAGGGCCCAGACAATTCCGATAATTTGTTCTTGTGTAAAACAAATTAGATATGTTTATCCACATTTCTTCTGTGGGCTGCGGTAATTCCAAAGGCATTAATATTTCCCACAAAACCGAGCAGGTTTCACAAACAATCGCAGATATTGTATACTTCCCCATTAGAAAATCTTCGCTTAAGGTACCAAAGGATGCCCCTGTAGCTAAATACCTGTGAACAATAGTACATTATGATACGAGTGTGCTACATTGGTCATTACACACGAAATTAGATTAGAAATTAGCTAGAAATTGTTATTTTTGTAAATATTCATAACACAAAACCCAATATATATACAAATACTGACAGAATAAATCAAATTTTCATTTCAGTCCAAGAACTTCAAAAAAAATGGAAACATCTCAGAGATTATTTTGTCCGCGAAAAAAATAAAGAAAGCAACATGAAAAGTGGAAGTGGTGCCACAAAAAAACGCAAAATACCATTTTTGGATATGCTCCAGTTTTTAATATCTTCACGACCTTCGAATACTACGATCTCAAATGTACAACCACCATCATCACATTCGCCAGAGAGTAACAATATCAATGAAGACAGCGTTGATAGTTTGGATAACTCGTCAGAGGTGTCATCTGCTTCAAAAACAAGTAGAAAAGCAAAAGGATTATCATTATTTCAGGAAACTTTGTTGAACTCCATGAAAAAACAAGAAGAAAATAACATGAACCCACATCTCAATTTTCTTTTATCTCTGTTACCAGACATGCAAACGATGTCAGAAAAACAATTATTTGCATTCAAGTTTGAGGTAATGAAAGTTATGCAAAAAATTAAATACAGTGACAACTATTACAACATTTACGAAGCGGGCCCTTCGTCTAGCGCATGTCAACCACGTTATGGATATAATAGTGTGGGTTATGGCTACACGTCATCATCATCAACATACGGTAACCAGCCACAACCAAATTCATTCCCACCACAACAGTATCAAAACAGTTCCTCACCTTTACAAAGCGACACCAATAATCCCTTGGCATCATCGTCATCTAATTCTAACATTTTTCAAGAAAGTGCAACAATAGATGAACAATCGGAGTCAGAATCAATTGAAGATATTGAGCGAATTATGCGAGGGGGTTAATAAAACCTATTACACTACTCCAACTCAATACATTCAGTGCTATATTAATTATGTATCCCACTACCCAGACAGATTCTAGTTTTGAACGCACAAAATTAATAAGTCAAGATGTGTCTGTTAATAACATGTTCATATTGTGTGAGAAATTGTGATTTATATATAACTAATAAATGGTGATTTGATACTTGCTATAATATTTTTAATTTACCTACCTTGAAGTAACAGCTAATCTTTCTTCTGGCTCTATAGCACGTCTGTAGTTGGTGTCTTTTTTATACACTTTGGTACATATTAATGACAATAATTCGTCAAAAGATTTTACAGACATGCGATAATGTTTTTTGAATTTATCAGGGTAACATCTGTATTCCGAATGTAAACGATGAAACTGACCAAGATAACATCTCTTTAAATTTAAAGGATGTACCCAAATTCTCTTATTCCTTTCTTCATCTTCCTCCAGAGCTTCGTGAATGGCCAATATCTTAGCGAACATTATTTAGTTAGCACCCCGGTTACCAGTCTAGAAACACGAACTGAGATATACTGCGAGAATTTCAAACCACTGAGCTCTTTTATGTGAAAAATAGTCGGCTGCTCAGCGTACGCATGCGGTGTGAACGTATACAAGCCGACTGTTTTGTTCACACATTGGCGTATTGTAAGCTATAAGCGTATTGTCAGCATACTGTGAACGAAACATACCGTTTATTTTGATGTTTACACTGGGGCTCACAGTAAGCTTGCTCACATTCGGCGGCTTACAGTCAGTTTGGTTTGAACACGGCCTTAGAGCTGTTTTCGAGAACGCGATTACAAATATAAATAAAAATATTGTTCGTTAAATGTATAGGATAAAAATATACAAACTTGAAGTTTGAATTATTAGAAGGCCTAATAGTTTTATTTATGTGCAGATCCGACAATATGTATTACATACATACATACGAAGTCGGTTAAATACTCAAATTAACTGTAATTTTTAATAAGTACAAAAAAAGAATTATTATTTCAGTTGACGACTCCATGAGACGCTCTGTTCCGATGCAAACATTTTTACCATTCTCGTGCAGATCAAACTGAAATAGACTTTATTTGCATGGGTTTGCGGTGTACAATCTTTAAAGTTGGCAAGAGGCAATATTTTACGACGCGCTCGATCATCGCATTCTACAACGTCATAACCGACAAATGCTTGCATTTAAATTAAACGTCACAGTAGAGTAATAAGGTTGTATTTTTTTTTTTTATTAGTTCGGCAATTTTAAGTAGTATGTGTGCGTTGAGTGTCTATCGCACGCACACACTAGCAACTAGGCTCAGACACTTTTCGAGCGTGGTTTTGTAGGTGATGCAGTATCTAGGGTATTTATGATCGAAGCACCGCACACGAACGGAAATTTTCCATGGAGGTAAGATGGAGTTAATTACCTACACAAAATTTTCATATAAGAAGAGTCCGAATCGCGCCAACGCTGTACAGTGTAGACGTGTATATTTTTTTTAACCGTCTGTGCAACACCTTTGCAAAATGTGTGAGCCCGAAAATTTTATGATGAGTGTCGAGAAACGTCCATATATATTTTTCATTCTTTGTAAGGACCATTATATACTTATTTTAGACGTAATCCAAACCGAAAAATCCACGAACGAAACGCTTTTTATCAAGAATATTTCAAATATGATTTCATTAAGTAAGTAGATATATTTGTCATATTTTTGATATCAATATAATCATATGAAAAAGATACATATTTATTTAACAATGAAATGTTAATATAATTTTAGTTTTATTAAAAACGCTTAAGTAATCATAAAAATGGCAACACTGACAAGTAGTGGGAATTCTTCTATTGGCTTCCGTTTGGAAACAGAATATCTAAACCGTTTGTAAACCAAAACAGTGAAGAGTTCGAAGCTCGAAGTGAAAGCATTTTAATTGGAAATGTAAGTAGAAGTTTCTCTTTATTCATTTTATTCTAAATCAGGAACAGAATGTGAAATAATTAGTTATCATATAATGTTTTCTTTTCACACCAACACCCATCTTTGATTCTTTAAAAGTTTAGCTCGTAAATAAGTCACCAGTCTTGCTAGCTTTGGATGAAATTCTAAAATTTATATTTTGCTATTTAATTACATGACTATCCCTCAATTATTAAATTTATAAATGTCATTTACATTACTATATTAATAGAGCTAGCGGCTCTAAATGATGTTAAAAGCATGAAAATCGGGACGATGGATGCTTAGTCCATATAAATCAATTAGACCCGTAGCACCAATAAATAAATAAATAAATAAAAATCGGCCAAGTGCATGTCGGGCCAAGCGCAATGTAGTGTTCCGAAGTTGGAGAATACGATAACACAATTTTTTCAGTCATCCAATACCATTTGCAGCTTTTTAGTGAATTTCGGGGTGTACCGTGTGCCCTATTTAGTAACTCTTCATTTCACGTTATTTCATTGTATTACAGCATGGTTGGACGCAGATGTGTCTCGCCGCAGCAGTGGGACATAATGTTGGATTTTTTGGATGAGAACCCCACGTTAGCCAGGGGAACGCTTACAAATGACGGGGCCCAGGATAAACAGAATGTTAATATGCTGTGGAGTGAGCTGTCCTCCCGACTGAACTGTGTCGGGGATGGCGTGACAAAAAATCCGCAACAGTGGCGCGAAGTAAGATTTTTGATAACTTTTGATTTTATTTTGTAAATTTGAAATTTTTCTCCATTTGAGTGAATTAAAATTTGGTTGGCATTGCATTTTTTTATAACTTTTGATTTTATTTGTAAATAATAGTCAGAATTTTTTTCTTCATTTGAGTGTATTAAAATCTCGCTTGCATTGCATGAACTATTAATAACTATCATAATATTCTTTGCGCAAGTGCAATAAAGATTTTACATGCATTATTATGTAAAACTTTACAAAAAAGAAAAATGAACTCTCCGGAGGCTCTTTCGTATTTCGTATTAAGAAGCTATTTTCTTTTCAACAAATTAATTTTATTGAATTACCCTATTATTTAAGCAATTAACAAATTCGAACAGCAATGCAAAATTCAAATCAAACATCTTAGAGAACATTTATAATATGAGTGTAGATGAAGTTGTGTATGCAACTGTACATAATTATGCCTAAAGAACACTCGTGTGATTTTATTATGAAACTCACCTGACGGCTCGTTTCATAAAGCCACACTCGAGTTTTGAGGCCACTCATTATGCAACAGTTGCATAAAATTCTATTGCGGCCAGGCCCTTGGTACTAATAACAATCATAATAATTTCTGGGTAATATTTTAAACCAGTATTGGAACAGCCAAAAGCACCAGCTAAAAAAAAAGCGACACAACAGCGCCAAGAGTCGGCGCGGACAGGGGGTGGCCCGTTGCCAACCCAACTTATGTGGACACCGCGGGAAGAGCGCATAATGGCATTCATGCCCAATGTGGTGGTGTATGGAGAGGAATCCGTTCAGATTCCTTTTGATGTAGGTAAGCTGTAGCATGCTGATGCTGATGCTTAATACTTCTGTGTGTTGCATGTATTTTGGGTTATATTTAAAGTAATGCATGCCTCATACATTAAATTTTTAATCATATTATTAACCAATACCTGGGCATCCAAGCACCGCTCAAGTTCTTTGTATTTTTATATGACGTCACCAGTTACATATATGACTGAATGTGTGTGTATCAGTACCAAAAAAATATATATTGCATACTCTTGAGAATTTGTCATGTTTCTTATTCATAGCTCCCGACCACTGGACTGGAATCCCCAGTATTCACAAATTCGCCCAGTGCGCTCTCGTGGCACCTGTCCATGGAGTCTGAGGCGTTAGAGGTCTGTCATGAGATTTATTATTTATATGTTTTCCAATATAACTCTTAAAAGAGCCTGTAGCCATTTTTTTCAAATAAATGTTGGTCTCTTTACAGACACAATACCAGCATCCACCTCCCGCGCCATCATGCCTTTGCATGGACGGGAATCCCCTTCCCCAGTATTCACAAATTCGCCCAGCGCGTATATTTTTGTTAACCGTCTGTGCAACACCTTTGCAAAATGTGTGAGCCCGAAAATTTTATGATTAGTGTCGAGAAACGTCCATATATATTTTTCATTCTTTGTAAGGACCATTATATACTTATTTTAGACGTAATCCAAACCGAAAAATCCACGAACGAAACACTTTTTATCAAGAATATTTCAAATATGATTTCATTAAGTAAGTAGATATATTTGTCATATTTTTGATATCAATATAATCATATGAAAAAGATACATATTTATTTAACAATGAAATGTTAATATAATTTTAGTTTTATTAAAAACGCTTAAGTAATCATAAAAATGGCAACACTGACAAGTAGTGGGAATTCTTCTATTGGCTTCCGTTTGGAAACAGAATATCTAAACCGTTTGTAAACCAAAACAGTGAAGAGTTCGAAGCTCGAAGTGAAAGCATTTTAAATGGAAATGTAAGTAGAAGTTTCTCTTTATTCATTTTATTCTAAATCAGGAACAGAATGGGAAATAATTAGTTATCATATAATGTTTTCTTTTCACACCAACACCCATCTTTGATTCTTTAAAAGTTTAGCTCGTAAATAAGTCACCAGTCTTGCTAGCTTTGGATGAAATTCTAAAATTTATATTTTGCTATTTAATTACATGACTATCCCCCTCAATTATTAAATTTATAAATGTCATTTACATTACTATATTAATAGAGCTAGCGGCTCTAAATGATGTTAAAAGCATGAAAATCGGGACGATGGATGCTTAGTCCATATAAATCAATTAGACCCGTAGCACCAATAAATAAATAAATAAAAATCGGCCAAGTGCATGTCGGGCCAAGCGCAATGTAGTGTTCCGAAGTTGGAGAATACGATAACACAATTTTTTCAGTCATCCAATACCATTTGCAGCTTTTTAGTGAATTTCGGGGTGTACCGTGTGCCCTATTTAGTAACTCTTCATTTCGCGTTATTTCTTTGTATTACAGCATGGTTGGACGCAGACGTGTCTCGCCGCAGCAGTGGGACATAATGTTGGATTTTTTGGATGAGAACCCACGTTAGCCAGGGGAACGCTTACAAATGACGGGGCCCAGGATAAACAGAATGTTAATATGCTGTGGAGTGAGCTGGCCTCCCGACTGAACTGTGTCGGGGATGGCGTGACAAAAAATCCGCAACAGTGGCGCGAAGTAAGATTTTTGATTACTTTTCATTTTATTTTGTAAATAATAGTTTGAAATTTTTCTGCATTTGAGTGAATTAAAATTTGGTTGGTATTGCATTTTTTTATAACTTTTGATTTTATTTGTAAATAATAGTCAGAATTTTTTTCTTCATTTGAGTGTATTAAAATCTCGCTTGCATTGCATGAACTATTAATACCTATCATAATATTCTTTGCACAAGTGCAATAAAGATTTTACATGCATTATTATGTAAAACTTTACAAAAAAGAAAAATGAACTCTCCGGAGGCTCTTTCGTATTTCGTATTAAGAAGCTATTTTCTTTTCAACAAATTAATTTTGTTGAATTACCGTATTATTAAATATTAAATAATTATTCTTTTAATTTTTAAGGACCAATCTTCAATTATTATTATTATTATTATTATTGTGTTGATTTTATTTTATTTTTATTTTTAATTTAAATTGTAATTGTATAATGTATAGTGTGACATTGATATTGTTAAAATATGGGCTCTGCCTGAAATAAACGTAATTATTATTATTATTTAAGCAATTAACAAATTCGAACAGCAATGCAAAATTCAAATCAAACATCTTAGAGAACATTTATAATATGAGTGTAGATGAAGTTGTGTATGCAACTGTACATAATTATGCCTAAAGAACACTCGTGTGATTTTATTATGAAACTCACCTGACGGCTCGTTTCATAAAGCCACACTCGAGTTTTGAGGCCACTCATTATGCAACAGTTGCATAAAATTCTATTGCGGCCAGGCCCTTGGTACTAATAACAATCATAATAATTTCTGGGTAATATTTTAAACCAGTATTGGAACAGCCAAAAGCACCAGCTAAAAAAAAAGCGACACAACAGCGCCAAGAGTCGGCGCGGACAGGGGGTGGCCCGTTGCCAACCCAACTTATGTGGACACCGCGGGAAGAGCGCATAATGGCATTCATGCCCAATGTGGTGGTGTATGGAGAGGAATCCGTTCAGATTCCTTTTGATGTAGGTAAGCTGTAGCATGCTGATGCTGATGCTTAATACTTCTGTGTGTTGCATGTATTTTGGGTTATATTTAAAGTAATGCATGCCTCATACATTAAAATGTATATATTTTTTAATCATATTATTAACCAATACCTGGGCATCCAAGCACCGCTCAAGTTCTTTGTATTTTTATATGACGTCACCAGTTACATATATGACTGAATGTGTGTGTATCAGTACCAAAAAATATATATTGCATACTCTTAAGAATTTGTCATGTTTCTTATTCATAGCTCCCGACCACTGGACTGGAATCCCCAGTATTCACAAATTCGCCCAGTGCGCTCTCGTGGCACCTGTCCATGGAGTCTGAGGCGTTAGAGGTCTGTCATGAGATTTATTATTTATATGTTTTCCAATATAACTCTTAAAAGAGCCTGTAGCCATTTTTTCAAATAAATGTTGGTCTCTTTACAGACACAATACCAGCATCCACCTCCCGCGCCATCATGCCTTTGCATGGACGGGAATCCCCTTCCCCAGTATTCACAAATTCGCCCAGCGCGTATATTTTTGTTAACCGTCTGTGCAACACCTTTGCAAAATGTGTGAGCCCGAAAATTTTATGATAAGTGTCGAGAAACGTCCATATATATTTTTCATTCTTTGTAAGGACCATTATATACTTATTTTAGACGTAATCCAAACCGAAAAATCCACGAACGAAACGCTTTTTATCAAGAATATTTCAAATATGATTTCATTAAGTAAGTAGATATATTTGTCATATTTTTGATATCAATATAATCATATGAAAAAGATACATATTTATTTAACTATGAAATGTTAATATAATTTTAGTTTTATTAAAAACGCTTAAGTAATCATAAAAATGGCAACACTGACAAGTAGTGGGAATTCTTCTATTGGCTTCCGTTTGGAAACAGAATATCTAAACCGTTTGTAAACCAAAACAGTGAAGAGTTCGAAGCTCGAAGTGAAAGCATTTTAATTGGAAATGTAAGTAGAAGTTTCTCTTTATTCATTTTATTCTAAATCAGGAACAGAATGTGAAATAATTAGTTATCATATAATGTTTTCTTTTCACACCTACACCCATCTTTGATTCTTTAAAAGTTTAGCTCGTAACTAGGAAAGCTTCCGATGTCGAAACTTAAAAAATAGATGTATCATTTCTAAAACTTTTTTTTACCAGCCTCAAGATTTGCTAAAATTTACATAATGTTTGTCGATACAAATTGCGTTCATTTTTTTGTTTATGACAACATTTTATGGTCTTTGATTTGCAATGTAACGCTTATTTTGCAGTCAATAACCTTTTTATTAGAGGTCAATATCACTAAGCTATGAACAGGTTTTCCCAAAATAATTAAACTCCATTATAAATACTTTCGTCTTTGTTATACATCGAATTTGTCAACAGATTACGTCAGATACTCCACGAAAACGAATTGTCTTTATAGTGCACCATCTATATCTATTTGGACGCTATCTATTT
Source organism: Aethes cnicana (assembly GCA_963971205.1). NCBI lineage: Eukaryota > Metazoa > Arthropoda > Insecta > Lepidoptera > Tortricidae > Aethes > Aethes cnicana. Next base: position 2,153,958 of record OZ020291.1, on the reverse strand, counting down.
GTTGATTATATCGTTCCGCGCGGAACGCTCGACGCCACGCTGTCTACGGCGCGGTTGCTAATGGCTTAGAATTGTATTTATTTAGTGATAGCTAAATCAAAATGAGTGTCTCGTGCAAATGAGTCGCTATCACTCTAAATTGTAATGATATTTATGATTATGGTCCACTTTGGGTCGAGAATGTGACAATAGAACGCACGGAAAGTTTAAAATTTCCATATATCTCAATATGAAAGATCAAATTGTTAGCGAACGACCAGATATTTAAATTAGCATCACAAAGTTATTTACACTCGGTTTACACTTTTGAGGATTCGCACGCTATTCCTGTCAGTTGTATCAGAGCTTTCAAAGTTGCTATCATTTTCCATGATAATCTCGGTGGTCAAAGATGTATCTAAAGTACGCTGTTGTTAAATTTTATGCAGTTTCTACGTATGGAACCAACCCTTATAAAATCGTCCCATTGAAATGGGTGAAGAATATTTATGGAAATGAAGTGCTCGTACAATATCCGTCAAAAGATGAGGTGTTTACGTATTTTGAAAACATTGTTAAGTGCAAACAGCCTTTACCGTGTTGGATGGACTACAGCGGAATGTTGGAATATGTGACAAGTAAGTTATTTTTTGACAGCCAACATAATTTAGGATATTTTGCAAAGATTTTTATGTTGTGGCTTTTTGTTGCAGAGTCATATCTTGATGGACTGATATTCATTAGAGGCAGACAAAATGAATTTATCCCGGAAGAATTATTGTTTGTTGAATACATGGAACAATTATGAAGATATAGTCATAGGTATGTTTCAATTATTTTAGTAATTTTTCTTAAGCACTCTGCTAGATTATAGAAAAAAATATTTGTTTAAAAGTATGTTTGTTCTCTTACGGAAAAATATATGTCGGAAATAGATGTGGCATCACAAAGTATATGTAATATATATTTACGCAAAAAAATAGATGTTAAATATATTTTCACATATATTTTTCCCATACATATTTTTTCGTGTGATCGGTGATTCAAAGTGTAATATGCTACTTTCTTCAAAAAAATTTAAGATGGCTCAAATTACCACTATGCGTAACTCTAAAGTAGATATCCTATACATAAGAGTCAAAAAGCCTTTTAGGTGACATTAACGCAAAATCCATACATTTTCAAGAGAATAAAATAGCCTAGTAACACTTCCAAATTTAGCGATTCAAAAACGTTACAGTTATTGAAATATGCGTAGGTCAAAAGCTAGATTTTGTTTAGCTTTCCAACAAGCCTAGTAATCTTATCGTAATTTAAAAATGATGGTACATACCATTACTACCCGCTATGACGTCAACGGAAACAATAATGATCATATTTAAATCGGTCGAAAGCTCAGCTAAAACCCCGTCTCATTAAATTACAATTTATTTGATTATAAAAGACTAAAAGCGGCAAATACCGTTTACTTTTTCGATATCATGAAAGACCTAAGAGGTTTGTTGCTTTTGTAAACAAACTTTTTTGCGTATCACAGTGTCCATGACCTGAGTATCGATTTGACATTGGCTCAAGTCAAATGAACCATTCATTTTTACAACAGATGACACATTTGTCAATTTTGGATACCTACGGGCCTGCCGAAGAGAAAATGATTTCAAAATATGCAGCCTGCCCTATTGGTAAGTAATTTACTATTACACTAGCTATCAAATGATGTAATAAACGCTACCAATGAACATATTACTTATGTGCTACAGACGCTGCTTTATTAGTAGGTCAAGTTCAATAGTGAGTTCATTGCTCCGTATGAATCAATTACACGCGTCAAACCACGTGGTTTATTGCCGACCGATAATTGCAGCAATAAAAATATTGTGAGATCTTGTTTTGATATTCTGTAAGTGCATGCGAATATTTAAAGTCGTAAAAAAAATGTGTTGCGGAAATGATTTTTGCGGCGTTGCCAAGTTTTGGATGAATGTGTGTGGCGAATTGTAAGAAATTGTGAACTGATTAATGAAGATGTGTACTATTTAAATAAGTGGGTTTTCCCAACTCAAGAGCTTTCAAAATATTTATTTCAATATACAAATAGTTTAGAGCTAGATTACAAATGCGTTGATTTTGTAAGCATTAGAACATAAAGTTTAGATTCTATTACACTAGATACAAAGTACAAAAATAGAGAAATAGATTTTGTAGTCTGGCTTTTCATAAAATCTTCGAACTAACACTAAAACTTAATCAAAACTATTTTACTGAACTAAAATAGGCTTAAGGTAGAGAACAACATGAACAAGGGATAAACACGGCCAGATATTTTTTAAATTTAGGTTTTTCTGCCCAGTCATTATCTTTTTTGGCCCAGAAATAATCAGAGTGACGCACCACGCAAGCTCTTACTCCTATCAATCTGATCGTAAAGCCTTCATATTTTCCAAATCTTCTATAGTATGACTTCATTCCATTGTAGAGAGTGCACTCTAACTTGTAACAAGCTAGCCACTGACGTGGGACCATGAAAACTTGCCTATGAATTGTGGTCCTGAAAAAAAATACGCCATTAGTTGCAAAAAATCTACAGCTAACATCATGGCGCTTGCAAGTACCTACCGATTTTCACAACAGTAGCAGGACATCTCGAGCAGTAAGACCTGGTCACTTTTTATTAAATGCACTCGCAAATTTTTGAAGCTCAACAGCAGGAGCATAACTCTCCACTCGGTGATACAGACTGACGTGTCCGAAGCTACAATGAAACTCAGGTTTGATAATTAGATCTATAATGAGTACATTGCTCGGATAGACCACAGAGGACAACAAAAATATCAGCGGTTTATACCTACATTTTATCTGCTCGATCTTACACAATCAATTTATAGGTGCCAACTGGCACTGCGCTGTTTGTGCTGCGGATTTTTAAAATATTCTAGATATTTAAGCAGCATGGCGCGTTGCTAAAAAAAAAGTATAAATGTTAGTCAATGTTTTATAGATGAAAATGATGATGCAGATTTGTAGGACTTACGCATTAGGCCGAATGCAGGAGATGAAAATGGGGATGTAGTCATTGTAATAAGGGCAGGTTCTTTTGTCATTGTTCCGCTTCATCAAAATATGGGTTTTTTGATGCTCTAATCTTGCTATGGTATTTTCTAGAGCGATTACAGTACCCTCGATTTTATTATTTTTGTATAAATGAGCCAAAATCTCTAACTTTATAATATATTTAAGAGCTTTGATTGATATTTCGCACCACTCAATTGGGACAAATACGATATGAAAACTTGACATATTACAACTAGTTAAGTGTTAATGCGATGAAATCAGTGAAACAACTATGTTTTATTGAAAAGGTACACGCATTTATAGGCAAGGCGTGAATCATCGGGGATTTAAGTGGTACTCGACACTATTGATGTTCAATTGGAAATAATTACCCCAGAGTATATATCTCATTGCAAGCGTCAATTTGTCAATCATTCTTCAAACTACTGATGTTCGAGATTGATGTATTGCTCACGTGTCAATTAACTTCACGCACTTTGTTCCCAATTCGCTGTCGAGGTAATATTTCTCATGTTTTTTAGGGGGGGGGGGGTCTGTTACGTTTAATGTTCTTACCTTGATCAAAACCCTTCTAATGAAGTTTTTATTTGCAGATTTGTCGTTTTCTAAAGAAAAGAAACAGTCCTAACATTCCTGAGTAATGGCTGATCGCAAGGCATCTGGTCCAGAGAAATCGAAGGAGGCATCTGGGAATGCAGTTTGTAGATTCATTCGATGCCTCAGTCCCACCAAAAGGTACTACGGTAGCCCAGTGACTGGAACAAGTTCCAGTTCTCCTAATCTTGGGGCTTCGTCATCTAGAAAGCAAGAAGCTTCAGGAAAAGATTCATCTCCGAAGGAGTCCAAGATTTTTGAAGAGCTCAAGATGTCTTTAAATCTGGAATCAAAGTCTAGTTCATCGAGCAAGAGTAGTCTCAGTAGTTTTTCCATGCCGTCTCCGTGGGTTACTCCAACTCAATCTGTAACGGTGTGTCCTAAAGCCTATATGATTTAAAAATAATAAAAACATATTTTAATTTAAAATTTAGTAAAAACTACAATTAGAAGAAATAATTATTAAATTAAATTCATGAAAACCATATAAAAGTAAAGAAATGGTAAGGTTCCTCATGTGTGGATTCGTGTAATAGAAATGTTAAAGTCGCTTGTGTGGATTCGCGTAATAGAAATGTATTGTCGCTTGTGTGGATTCGTGTAATAGAAATAATATTTTCAAACTTGAATAACTCATAAACTAAAAGGAATTTTGCAGCCGGAATTTGATAGTACTATTCACAATAATGGACATTATCGATTTTGACAGGAAAAACGGCAAAGTAAAGAGTTCGGAAAAATCCCACCCGCGCGTGTCGATATGTCCTCAGCATATGTGGGCAGTGGGCCCGGTCGGATGCTAGGAGTGCGAGAAGGGTTGAAGCATGAATGTATACGATCACAACAGATTCATGTAGAGAGATGCGGGTGTGGCATTCCGTGGACAAGATTTGAAGTTTAATTGAAAAAAAAAAAAAAATATATAAATATATATATATAAAAAATATATTGTTGGAAAATTAATTTCGTGCAAAATGTTTATAAGTTCGATTTGTTTAAAGGGAAGTATTAGACCGTTTAAAATAGTTTGGGAACAAGATTTTCATACAGTAGCATATCAAAAGGTGGAAATTATGAGATCAAATATTTTATATTATTTGATTAGTCATAGAGGATGATGGTGAGGAGGACGTGGAGAGTGTTGTGGGTGTTAGAAGGAGAGAGGAAGGAGATTGTATTTTGTTGATATAACTATATTCTGATTATAGTTCGAGATTCCTTATGTTTGCGTGTTTTGATTGGTTGGGTGAATCGAATGAAAGCCGAAATACAGTAAGCTGGACTTTTCACTCAAATGTTGGTTGAAATACAATTACGTATAGGTCTTGACTATAGTTGGGTATGTATGTACCTTAACTTGGAAGGAGAAGAGTCGAAGGTTAAGGGGTATGAATGTCGAAAACCTTGAAGGATATGAATAGAGAGGGAATGAGTTGTTGTGATAAAAGGCGGATTTATAGACCCAAGTGAGGTTGAGATGTCAGGGCCGAGTATGTGTTTGAACGAATACGCGTCTTAGAAAAGCATAAGTAAATGAGTGACTTTTGGAAAGAAAGAAATCTGTTGTGATCGTATTAGGGGCGATACTTACTTATGCCAGTATAGGACGCAAAAACTAGTAGAACATGACTGGGCTTGGGCGTTTGACTTAATTGGAGTGTATAACAACTGCCTTAAAATAAGATAATGGAGTGAAAGACGCAATTGTACTATTGATATTATTCTAGTGAGAGTGGAATTGGACTGAATACAGCTTTCTATTAGTTTGCTATAAAACGCTTAAGGCGATCAAAGGGAACAGTCAGATATGAATGAGATGTGAGAAATTACAGATTGTCTGTTTAGACTGTTGGGCATGGCAAAAGGGTTGTACGAGGAGTCAATTCGAAGAGGTTTGGAGGAGAGAGGAAGGAGTTTGTATTTTGTCAAACGTTAGATTACTCTGATTGTAGGTCGGGGTCTTGTGTGTTGTGTTTAGATTAGCAGAGTAAACAGGATGATAACCGAACAATAGTAGGTTGGACGCATTGCTCAAAAAGTTGATCAGAACACAATGATGTGAGATCTTGACTATGATGGAGTGTGAAAGTCTCAAGAATTGAAACTTTAAGAATTAAGAAATAAAAGGAGGAAGAGTTTGATGTGGCAAAGGACAGATCTATGGACCCATAAGAAGTTGACTCGTCAATGGCCAAGTGTCCGTGTTGGAACGGGAACGCGTCTTGAAAGGCAAGGTAGAATATATCAAGTTCGGATTGGAAGGAAATCTGTTGTGATCGTATCAGGGGCGATACGTGCTTTATGCCTGGATAGTACGCGGGAACAATTACGACATGGCTGGGTCTGACGTTTGACTCGAATGGAGTGTATAGAGAAGTCTCAAATAAGTTGTTTGGTTACAAACACAATAATTAGAAGTGCTAAGAAACCTGCGCTTCAATTTTCTTTTAAACCTTTCAAACTATCGCGTATTCACTACAGCTTTCACGAAAGTGTTGGCTTTAGAAGTGCTAAGAAACCTGCGCTTCAATTTTCTTTTAAACCTTTCAAACTATCGCGTATTTACTACAGCTTTCACAAAAGTGTTGGCCTTAGAAGTGCTAAGAAACCTGCGCTTCAATTTTTCTTTAAACATTTCAAACTATCGCGTATTCTCTACAGCTTTCACGAAAGTGTTGGCTTTAGAAGTGCTAAGAAACCTGCGCTTCAATTTTTCCTTTTAAACATTCCAACTTATCTCGTATGATACACAAAGTTCAACACAAACGCACCTTATTATACACATACTCTGACATCCTACAGATACACTATGTGACCAGGAAATTATTGCTGATATAAATGTGTCCCACAGAGTGGATCCCTAAAAACAGGAACACGTCGGTATGTGTTGGTGGTTGCCCCCGAGTGGTGGGGGGGCTTGGAATGTTCAATTTGATGGATGTCCAAGATCAGGGTGCGCGTTGGTAGGAGCGTATCCTCTTCACCACACTCATTTTTTTTTTTTTATAATAATTTTCCCTTTAATTTAACATGTGCCTTTAAAAATGAGTGTGGTGTTGCCATAGTAGTTAAGTGCTTAGCTTTATTTATTTTGCGACCAAACGAGGGCAACTGCCGACACGATTTAGTTTTAAGTTTCACATACACACACACAGAATATAATTATCAATGAGGCGGTCTTGGTAGAGGCACTACTAAGCAACTCAAAGAGTCTGGGTCTACTAACATAACAACGGGTTTGGATGATCACAAGCAGTTCCGATTCAAGGCCGAGAAGGGTTTAGCAAGAGGACTTCTTGCTAATTCCCTTCTCAATTTTTTTTTTAACATTTTAATTTTGGTGTTTTCTTTTATACTTGGTAGAGTTCCAAGATGTCATGGATGTGGGCCATGATGCTAACAGTTACAAATCGAACCAATCGCTGAACACAATATCATCTGAGGAATTTAAAGTTCTCAGAAAGTTGCATTCTAACTTTGGTAACGGCACCAATACTCTTGAAAAATACATGTCTTTAAGAGATCAGAAAAAGTAGTTTGTGCATTTTAGCTGGAGGTAATATACGATTAGAGCTTTCGAGTAAGACATTTGTTTTTTTTTTGCATTACTACAATAATTAGAATGATCCTTATGTACTTGATATTCGTTGAAATTAAACATTTTACTGGTCCATAACTCATTTTATTATCTCAAAACGCTAAACACAGAATGTACAATATATGTATAATCGAATTGATAAGTGTGTAGAAGTGACTAAGCGGAAATATCTCTGTCTCTCTCATACAAAGCTTTAGGTTAATAATAACAACATATGCTTCTTCAGTTCATTATTGTGCGTATCAGTTGTTCGACCAGTTGTGAATCCTCGATCATTAATCGTGAATTTGCATATTCAAAATAAAAGTTACATCATGAGTTCGACAAAGCCTGAGGCTGACACTGTAACAATTAAAAGGAGCGTTGCTACACAAACGGAAGCTACAAATCGATTTAAGACTATAAGACATATAAGTGAGTTAAAAAATTCTGGAAAAATTGCAAGCGGCCAGGATGAAAGAAAGGTATTGGAAAGTAGTAGCAGTTTCTGTCAAAATTCTGATTCTGAGCCAGAACCAAATGTTGGAATACCGGACCAAAAAATTATTGCACTCCGCAGGATAGTGGGGAATAAGTCACGTTTATTTCAATAATTTGTGAAGTACAGCTCTATTCTGGATAAACTCTACGCTAGCTTACTTCATGTACTAGACAATTCAGCATTAGACTGTTCGTAACTGACGTAAGTGGAACATTTGACCTGACTGTGGCAGAATGACGGCGGGCCGCGTATCTAATTGAAGAAAATGACAAAGAAATTCGGTCAATTGATCGGCTGGAGTCCAGGCACCGATTTATATCAATTTGAAATTACACTGACAGATTGGGCCAAATTATAACGGCCGCTCTAGGAGTAGAATTTTATGATTGAAAACGTGCCAGATCCCTCTTGACTTTGCACTTAGTAGCAGTATTGCGTTCGTATCGTACTCACATTGAGATGGTCCTTTCCTGCATGATCCTTTCTCAATCCTTCTCCTTCCCTATCCTTGTTACGTGAAGAAGTGGAACGCTTCACGTAGTAAGTATCCGTAACTTCCCACTCTTTCCTTCTTCCCAATATTAATTGCATTTAGTTACACCTCCACGGCTGGAGTAAGTTGCTTTGTGTTACACTTTTTATCGAAAACCCCCCGGGACTGCATTAAATCGTACCAAATTAGGTCTAAAGCAGGTTTTATATTTTCAGTGAGAAAGCGTTACTTAGAAAAGAACTTATATGCCGCGCGTCGTCGTAACATGCGTTTGCTGTTGTAAAAATAGATAACACCTACTAGGTATGATTCAAACTGTTTTCATTACTTTGAATTTTATCAAATCGGTCGACGGTGAATCTAATTATTATAATTAGTTAGTTTGGAATCCAATAGGGACCATAACTATTTAATTTAATGACTTGACAGTAGTAAACGTCAAATTTTATAGACTCAATGAAATAGTAACTCCATGCTTTTACTCTGTTATTTTGAGCGAATATTTAACGCTACTTAGATGCTTCAAACATAATTTTGTCTAACACATTAATAACAATGTTGGATTACGCCTTTCCCGGATTTGGAGACAATGCAAAAATATGACATTAGGTACAAGTTAAACTAGTTTTTCATATTAGCCTTATTTCTATAAATTTTACGACTTTTTAATTATGCAAATGGATTTAGGCTCTTTAGTACTACATACAAATGGAGACATTATATAATGTGAATTTTAAAACTGAAACGCATATGATATTATGTCAATAAAGATAGTAATTGATGACCATAAAATTGTCAAATCTGAGGCGTAGATTATTTTAAAAAATTGTTTTGCTGAATAGTTTAGTGTAGCACTTTGAGCGACATCCGTTCCACAAAGTTGTAAAATGAAGATGTGCATATGAATATTCCTTAATTTCTCGTGAATACACTTTACACGAACCATTTGATTAGCAAGTAGGTGAAAAAAAAGTTTTATTGTTTTTTTATATGCGTGCGCATTGTTTTTTTTGCTGCTTAGTATTAAGAAAATTCCAAAATTGTCCAGATCTTTGGAAAATTGAGCAAGTCACTCTAAATTGTATGGCCTATCTTAAAATCTAATGGTTCTACAAATAGTAAAAAATCTTTATAATTTAAATAACATAAAAACATTATTTTGTAATGACTTTAATGATATATTCTAGAAATATGGCTAATGGCATTCACGCATAGGCTACGTGTACCACTTGCAAAGCGATGAGATGGACGTCGATCGATGCACTATCAGACTGACCCTTGACATCATAATCTTAACGGTTCCATCCAAGCTATATAAGTGCGCTTACCAACTTGAATTGGTTAGTTGTCAACAGTTATTCGTTTTGTACTGTCTTAGCTGAATAATGTCTGCCTTCACCGTTGTTAAGTTCACCGAGACGGCTGAAGAAGGGCGAAGTCCTTATAGGGTAGTGCCAACCTCGTGGATCAAAAGTGGAACCGCCGACTATGTGACAGTACCGTACCCGTCCGAGGAAAAACTTCCCCAAGCTTTTGACCGCATCATTAACTGCAAACCCCCGTTGGCGGAGTGGGGGATGAACCATGCGGTTATCGAACGTGAAACAGGTGAGTTTTAGTTTTTTTTTTTTTTTTGAAAAGTAGATAAATGGTATAACATATTTTTGATGTTCTGAAAGCATTAATACTAATATTCAGCAGTTTTTTTATGTTTTCTGATGTAGGATGTGTACTTGGCGCGAGGCATTGCCGTGTATCCCGAATTTTGAGATGTAAAAAAGTAGGGCCTTTAAACACATCTGTATAACCTAGAAGTTTTGTCCAGGGTGTCATAGATGCTAAGGCGTATTATTTACAATAAAATTAACTTGTTGCAGAAAATTATGAAGCTGGAATACTCTACATCAAACGTCAAAGTACCGCGCCGCTGGATGAGGAGACGCTTCTGCTGTGGAATCTTATCAGTCAGATGTGCATCGATAAGATAGAAAGCTTTTATCCCGTTAGAATCTTCAGCCGAGTGTGGACTTTGCTGTGGAGTCTGGTCGGAAAATGAATGAAACTTTGATTTAATTGCTTATGTTGTTTGTTTTTGTTAGTCTTCATAATAATTTTAATTGGTAACCCCCACGTAAAAAATATATATGTTGAGATATATCATAAAATATACCCCAATGTAGATCCAAACATATATTTATAATTTACACATTTTCGCCGAAAGTATATATCTTTCGTATATAAACCATTGTTATGTATGAACAGGTCCATTAACTTCATGCTGAATATACCCGTGCATATATCTTAAAAAAAAAAACATTGCTATCAAAATGTTTTGAAGTTTTTTCGTCATATATCCAACATATATGATTTCAGCTGAAATATTTTATGATGAATATATGTTTGGATACATTCAAAAATATGATTTATCACAAAAAACAAAGGCAGAAATTTTGAAAAGGAAAACCATAACAAATATCGAACTACAAAGATAACTGACACTTGGCCAACATTGACCGTGAACGCGCAACCTTGACGCCGCCGTAAGTAGCGGCCCATATGTTTCGCATTAGATCTGATCGATAGTCAAATGTGGAACCATTATCTGTAAATTATGATAATTGATTCAATCACGGGATGTGATAATAGGTTTGATATTTATTTAGCTTGGTGCTGAAATAGCTCGTAAGGTAATACGAGTTTTACGCAACGGTAAACAGAGTCGAGTTTGCAGTAAGCGGATCCATGACCTATCCTATTAGATAGTATTTGTGGTAAAACAAAAAAACTATTGAATCTCCATGGAAAGTGTCTGAATTTTTCAGTTAGTTTTGGCTACGCTCAGGTGTCACACGGATTAGACAAAATCCTGCAAGATAAGCGAACCATTAGCTAAGACTTCGAAGTTCGGCAAGTTTTTAGCGAAGTTAGGTAACACTAAATCTAAGTCATCTAAATCTTAGTCATCTAAATGATCGCCGTCAGTGGTCAGTGAGATACACATCAGAGGACCAGTCAAATCATGGAGGTGCGTCATCAGATAAAAAAAGTGACCTTGAAATATGCGGGCTCCTTCATCTCCAAGAACCTAACCTCTCTGATGAAGTACGGTGAGTTGGCACCTGTTGACTATAATACTTATGATGTAATTTAGCTATCCCGGATTAACATGTTATCGCACTTACCGACACAAGCAATGTCGTAGGTCATGTTTAAGATAAAATATTATCAACGGGGCATAGTCGAGATGATTATGCGCTTCTTATTATAATTGCAATGCCAAAAATACTAGTAAGTTTGTTGATAATATTATCTTGTTTCCGTGCAGCTTATTTACTATCTAAGAATTAATGAAGCGAAAGTGATTTTTGAAAGTATATTTCCACACAATATTGATAAATCCTTAGTGTTTGGTTCCAGTTTTTTAGGTTTGTTTCTGAAACAAATTAAGGATACAAATTATTTACTTCGGACATAATATTTTGTCACAGATTATCTCTTATGCACGAAAAGAAAATTTAAGGAATTTTAAGAAATTAACTATCTTTTTTTCACCAACCAAGTGCACGCCTCATAGCAAATTTTCTAATAGTGAATTTTTGTCTAAAATATTTAAAAGTTACCAGTAGTAAAAATATAGTCCAGCATTACGATAGTTGTATTGTGAATTTTCCCACAATTTGTTTCCGTGTATAAAAAACTCACATTTTATTGCAATAAATGCAAGGTATGAAAAACGCATAGTAATCTTTACGATTCGGGCTGGTTTGCAGGTCTAAGTCATTCCTCATCCAAAAATTATGGTTTTAAATTTGTAACCTAGCCGTTACACCTTTGATGCGGAATGCAGATCCTTCCGCCCTTCCATACTTTGCGTAGTAGAGCCTAATTTCTTGGCTGAGTAATACTTGCAAAGCATCCCACGGGATTGCCAACCACTGTCGCGGGATCAGACATGGAATTTGATGGAACATTATATCTCTAAAATAACACTTTCGCACTTAAGTTTCGTGTTACTTATCAGACCGTACAATGTATACTGCGTATTAATTGTCATGCCACTGTACACTGTGCCCTTATCTTCCATTGCAGATAATGCTTGAACCTAACAAACACTTCCACGCTTATTTTCATTACTTACGGTTTTCGACAGTAGTTACAGGACATGTAGACCCCGTAGTACTCTTGGGGATCTGGCCAGGCCTTTTTGTCCTTATCGCTCTTCATCCAGGGCTGCTCTTCCCAGTAGTTAAGCTTTGTATTTACACCATTGATGTTGATCTCAACGGCACCTTCTTTCTTAGTGACTTCGTCACATGAGATTTTTTTCTTCAAGATCAATTCTAACGTGCTTGAATGATGCACATCCCAAGCTCGAGGAACAAGACATATGTGCTTCGACATGTAAAACCAGTGATTCTCCAACGCTACTGTGTAAATAATGCAGTTGATACGAGGCATGTTGCTTATAAGGCTCAGGCGTAACAAAGGTTCATTGTTTGCTGTTTGAAGATAACAAGTGCAATGCATTCAGTCAAAAGGTTAAACAAGTCCAACAGTTTGTTTACACCTATTGCGCTGCTTGTAATATAATGTTGTACGTACTTACTTTCTGTATCCAGTAGCTTTGTCTCTGATAGAAATGATTTACACAAACTAATAGTCAAGGACTGTAGCAATTGTTAGACTCTAAAATGGTACTCGACCCTATTCGCGCCCAATTGGTAATCAGTATATATCCCGTCGAAGTGTCATACTTCCAATCAGTCATCGATCAATCATCAAACCGAATAGAAACATATTCTATTGCAAATCTTACAGAACGAAATCTCTCAAGGTTCAAAAGCATTTTTTGTCTATTTAATCCAGGTAATGGCTATTTCTGATTAATTTATTATCCACAGATCTTGAAGAAGGGAACCAAAACTCTGCCAATATTGCCCAGGAAAAAATGGAGTCCGACCAATCAAGAAGCAAAAAGAATGTAGTATCTAAACTTTTCAACAGAATGCGTTCATTCAAAAAACACAACGAGTCGAATGATTTAAGTATCTATAACTTGGAAGAGCAAGAGTCTCCAAATGTGGAACCATCCGAAACCCACGTCAAGATTTCTTATGCGCCGGTTGCTCAGTCTGGTCCTTCACGGGAGTCTTATTACGCCATCCCAAAAACTTCAGTACCTTCAGTAGATATCCCACCAGATCAAAGTTTGCTGGCTAAGCAGCACAGTATCTTACGTAGACTGCACTCTACTTTAAATGAGGCAACTAATATTGTTGGGGAGTTCCTTCAACTGTACAAGCGTGACTAATATGCAATTTCGTAACTGTCATTACGTTACTAATTTTAGTGTTATTGTTTACTATCAGATAAGTGTGTACTAATTTTAGTGTTATTGTTTACTATCAAATCGATCAATCGAACAAGTTAATTTGTCATTTCAATTGGATGCTCAGTCCATTGATTTGTTGCATTTGGGTCAAGTGTACCACTTATGTCAATTACAAACTATCTTCGCCGGTTTCCGCTAGATTGTTTTGTATCTCAAGGTCGAGAAACTGGTAACAAATCATTGAAAAATCGTGATTTTCCTAGTATTCTGCGAATCGCAATAGACTTTTGGTCTGGTGTGGCAGCATTAACTTCCAAATACTCCTTTTCCAACAATTTTCGCTCTTCTTGGAGGCTACGCGCGGCTTCTAACTTTTCTATAGTTCTAGAAAGCTTTTAAGATTCCGTTTGAATTACAACGTCCCCATTCTTTGCTACGATAGCCTTAGAGCGTTTTTTCGGACTCATCACTCAACTTAAAATGACTTATTGAATTAAAAATACTTTCACGAATATTTGTAACTCGTCGAACCACTGATAGTACCAACAGTATACTGACGAAATATGTGTTTGAACAATTTTTATATTAATTCATCATGAGTATTGTTTATCATACTCCAGTGTTCTATTTTTTTTACACTGTTAAACTAAATGTTATCTATTAGATCATCCAAAGTGCGTAAATACTCTACTTGGTGCTAGAGATAATAAAATAAGTACGCGCCAGTAATACGTTTAATTGAGAATGAATATCAAGTACATTATTAGTACACTTAATTCTAACATAGTTATGCAAAGATACAAAGTCTTGGATAACTTTTAGTTACCCTTTACATTATTTTTTGCGGTCTCGTAAAGAAATGTATTTCCCAAGAATCCATGTGGCTTCATCAAAGTTCGAATGCAGTTGACTAAGAAGCTTGAGTTCTGTAGATCGTTCATCTTTGTTCAACGACTGGTACGATGGAGCTGGGGTCATCCAAGACGACGGAGGTGAATAGTTACTCAGACTACTCTTGCTGGATGAATTAGACTTTGATTCCACCAGGTTCAAAGAACTTTTATTGGGCTTTTTAGCAGTCTTTGTTGATGAGTCTTGCTGCGTAGATGATGAAGCTCCCTCTTGCGTAGCAGAACTGCTTGTTCCGGGCGTTGAGCCGTGGTATCTTTTGGTGGGACTGAGGCGTCTAATGAACCTTGTAACTGCATTTCCTTCTTTTGGTTTCTCCGGTTGACTGGATGCCTTGCCCTCAGCCATCAGCAGTTTTTAGTCAATGAGACCGGTTTCTCTTCAAGAAACAGCGGATCTACAATTAAAAACTACGTTAGCTTGGATTAAATGTGACACCTTTCCCCTAAAAAAAAAAAAAAAAATGTCAGAACTATTACCTTGACAATAAATGGGGGACGAAGTAAGTTGATTGACTTTCATGTGCAATACATCAACCTCGGACGTTAGTCGTTTGATAAATGACTAACACTAACATTTGTGATATATATACCCCCGAATAATTACCTCCAATTGAACATCAATGGTCTTGAGGGCTCTTGAGATTCCACACAAATTGCTTATAAGTAAGTGTAACATTTCAATAAAGCAGTCGCGTCACTATTTTCTTCACGTTAGCACTCAACTGGCCGTAATATGTCAGATTTTCATGTCGTGTATATTCCAATTGAATGGAACGTGCTGTCAATTGAAGCTCTTAGATATATCATCAAGGCAGAAATTTTAGCTAATTTCCGCACGTGTAAGAAAATCGAAGGTACTGTGATTGATATAGCAAACGTCGCAGCACGATTGGAGCGTCACCAAAACTCCATTTGGATGAAACGGTGCAATGACGAAAGAAGTTGCCCTTATTACAATGACTATTAATCTATTTTTGTAACCTGTACCTGGCCTGACATGTAAGTCTCTCCTTCTATCACTATTTCCGTGTAAAAACAATTGAGCTTCTATTCCTTAATACTAACATTTCTTTTTTTTCAGGAATACGCGGTGCTGCTTAAGCATCTAAATGCAACAGCAGACAACCCTTAGAATAACTAGAACCGAAAGTGACATTTGAGAAAGCAACACAAACAACTGCGCAGTGCCAATCGATGCAATGGAATGTAACACTTCAACAACGACCTTTCAATCTTCAATCATTAGGCTTAACTAGCCCAGCCTCTTTATAAACGTCGATTCTTGCTCCAGACTGAAGAGTTTCTTTATTGATCGGGAGCTGTGTCAACCTCTGGTGCCTAATATCACACCTTCAGAAACATTTATAAAGATGCCCTGCCCTGCCTGCAGTAAAGCGTTAGTGCAGGTGATTATTTTAATGATAGTATCCTAGGTGGCTATTAATAATAATAGTCTTTGTATTTCAGCGTCAGTGCTAGAGGGCATGAGAATATCTACGTGGTCCCTCGTGAGTGGCAGCAGTATCAAAACTTGCATTGCACTTTATGGAAGCACCATTCTCGGTATTACAATAGATATGGAAATACTGAAGGCTTTGAAGTGAAGATCGAAGGCGTGACAGCTTATTTGGAAAATTATAGAAACCAGTCATGGTTGAAGAAAGATTCTGATTTTACTGAAAAGCCCGACCGCAAAAGTTACTCATCTATTTTTGTACCTTGTGTCTATTGTACTAGGGTTTAAACTCTATTCTCTACTCTAAACTAATTGTAAATTTAAATCTATTAAAAGCTCTCGAGTTGAAAATATCCGCTTGTTTTAGATTGTACACAGCTCCATTAATTTGTTCTCACTCCCTTTCAGTCTGCCGCCAACATTTATTTAAAACTTGGCAACTGTTTATTCACTCAAAGTATTATTTTACTCTTAATATTCACATGTAGCTAATATTAAAACATTTTTATTACAGTACTGATTCTTGAACTTGACCTACTAAAGCGGCGTTGACACAGTTAGTTTGATATCGTGTTATCTTCTCTGTATATATAAAAGTCTAATGTTATTATTTTTGTTCACGATTAACTCCAAACCATTCAAACCAATTTTCATGAAAGTTGGGATTTATGTTTAATTTGGTCCAACTTGAGAGATAGGATAGTTTTATTTCGATTAATAGCCTTAATATTTTTAAATTACCAATAAAATATATATATTGATTATTGTTATCAATTGTAATTTTCATAAGTAAACAGATTGTGCTTTAAATTGGTTCGTTGATAACTATAGTACCAATTGTCACTGACATCTGATAGATAGCGTCATGCTTTAATTTAAAATTTTTTTTTCGGCTACAGTTTAATTTATGGTGCACGCATTCTGTTGATCTATTTACTACACAACCTCACTTTTTCTGTATTAATTTCCATTTTACTTTCCTGTGCTGTGTAATATTTTGAATGTTTACATCTTTGACTACTAATCTACAGCTATATAATAAGAGTTCAACAACTTTTTTAGCCGGACCAAATTATACATAAATGCCAACTTTCAGGAAAATCGGTTTGATTGGTTTAGAGTTGATCGTAGACAAACATCATAACGCTGGATTTTTATGGATAAAGATTTGTGCTTTACTTTCTTAATCACTATCAGATTCTGGCTTAACTATCTTCCATCCCGTCAGTTTTCCGGTCGAGTTATTATACCATTAGCCCAAATAGTTTATCATAAATTTAATTTAATACGTAATAACTGAGCCACTGCAACGCGTGGCCGAATCAGCTAGTTACATCATAAATTTGGCTGGCGTGATAAGAACTCATTTTGTTATCTTAACACAATTCAAGAAAAATAATGGACTTACTCACCATAACAAGAGGGCAGGCCGCATATTTGAAAATCACTCCTCCTCTGATTGGCCAGGTCCCCGGGTATCTCTCTATAGAAATTTTGAGTCTCAAATGTAGGAGTCTGCAACCACTGCCGGCGAACAAGCAGGTAACCAAAATCTCCAAGAATGTCTGGGACAGGATCTTGATTGGATTCTTCAGGACTTTTTGATTTGATAAATCTTAATAGCCTGAAGAACTTTCTAATCTTCGAAATAATACTGGAGTACTTAGACATTTTTATTCCGAAAAATAGGCGTACACGTGTATCACCGGAAAACGTTTACCAGCTGACTAGAAGCTTAGTTGCCGGCCCTGAAAATGTATTGTCTGTTTGACTTAGTTCAATGTCGAATCGATTTTCAGGTCGCAGCACTGCGACACGCAAAACCTTTTGTTTACGATAGTCAAGTAATAATAATGTCTTTCATAAAAAAAAAATAACCCAAACCATATATAATTTCGAGTCAGAGCGATTTCCATGCATGGACACTTAATTTGATAAACTATCATATAATGAATACAATTCTAAGCTATTAGTCTCGACGCTGCAGACAGTGTGGCACCAAAGCGTCCGGCGAACGTTACAATAAACTAGATACGCGTCGGAATAGATAACGCCCCATGCATTAAATTTAGAATACAGAAAATTGATTTTATTGATTCAGTTAGTAACAGTGTAGATTATTAGTTCTGAATATTACGTTTTTAAATATCATATAATAGATGACGTAAAATTGTATAACATCACAATGTACATGCTCTTAATTAACTTTGTGGTTTACCTCCTATAAGAATGACGACATTTCAGCAGTTGCTACATGAGCGATAACAGTCTATATTTGTTCATATATGCCATAATTTATTCCTATTTAAAACAATAGTAAAGGATAAACTCATCAGTAATCGCTGAATCCCGTTAAAACTAAACGTGACAATAGTTAGTGTAAAATAAATTTAATCAAATTAAATAATGGCGTATAAAAACCTTAATTTAAAAGATTTCGTCAGCCTGATGGAGAGCAGTGATTGGGAGCAACAAGTCACTTCAGAGCACATCCGGATTACAAAGGAAAAAGTTAAAGGGACATTCGAAGAAAGCTCCAGAAACTGTGAACTCAACCGATTCAACCACGTGTGTTATGACCACTCAAGGGTCGTGCTCCCGATAGAACGAAACAGGAGTACCTTCATCAATGCGAATTACTGTGATGGAGCTGATCAACAGAAGCAGTACGTTCTTGCAGAAGCCGTAACTCAAAAGACGGCCTATAATTTCTACCGTTTAATTTGGATGCTTCATGTCAAAATAATCGTAATGCTATGTCAGAAAGTGGAGAATGGAAATGAGAAGTGCTATCCATATTGGAGTAACGTCCCTCTATCAAGTATGTCATTCAACAAAAGGTTTCGGGTAACAACCATGAATGTGGAACGTTTTCCCCAGTACGTGAAAAGTACTCTCCTTTTGACAGATGGCACCGATGCTCGCCAGGTCGTTACACATTATAATTATACAGCCTGGCCCGATCATGGTGTACCTGAAAATACTTTAGACTTCTTAAACTTTGTCTTGGAGGTCAGGCGGTTCAGAGAGTCAGCCCAGGACGATCTCACACTTCCCCAACCTCCTATGGTCGTCCACTGCAACGCAGGGTTAGGAAGAACTCCTTGTTTTGTTGTGATAGACACTTGTATATCCAAGTTAAAAAGTAGTAAAAAAGTGGCAATAGCTTCGACTTTAGTGCACATCCGTCAGCAAAGATTTCAATCGCTATTTCAAAGTACCCAGTATATTTTTGTGTATAAGGTTATCAAGTTATATGTAGACTCAATTCCACGGGAAAGAAAAATATCTCCCGCCGCAAAAGCAATATCTTTTTTTCGTGACTTAGCCAAGTAAGTTAGATTAAGATTTTATTAGTAGTTCAAAGATCTTTGTATTTAAATTTATTTAATTTGTGTATACTTTTATGTTAATTGTACTCCTAATTAAAACTTGTATTTAAATT
The DNA here is from genome assembly GCA_963971205.1 of Aethes cnicana. Lineage (NCBI taxonomy): Eukaryota > Metazoa > Arthropoda > Insecta > Lepidoptera > Tortricidae > Aethes > Aethes cnicana. Next base: position 2,134,597 of record OZ020291.1, on the reverse strand, counting down.
ATACGCTTATTGGTGTTTTATTTAAATAACCTCGCATTGATTGCATGAATTCCTTATACTGGAAACTCGTTTTAAATTACTTTGAACTTGACTTTGTAAAGGTGATTTTGTAAACTCCACTTTGCAAGGGTATGTGATGTAAATTGTTAACGAATTCGATAACTTTTTCCTTTTCCAACGACAAAGACTGAGTACTGGAACCTGAAGCTTTGGCTGAAGAAAGAATTTAACAGGAGGACTTATCCTGATTCCAAAAGCTACTTCTGGACGCTCATGGATTGGAGACTTGATTCTAAAGAGATAAGTTAATGTGTTTAATTTTATCTCTATGACCTTATAATTGCATCTCATCAACACGCGTGCTACTGGGGTATAAATCACTTATACGTCTAATTAGTGATCATTCAATCAAGTGTTTTTTGTCGACTCAATCGATTGATACTTACGAAATGTGTCTGACATTGTAACATCCCCAAATTTTGGGGTTGTTAATTTTTAATGTTTCTTCAGGTTGGCCTCGTTAGGAAACCAATAGGCTCCAGGTGGGCCTGTCATTGGCGCAATCTGGTGAAGTGTAAAATTTGGATTTTCCTGATAGGCTGGAATTCCGGCCTATCAGGTGGTGGATTTGGAAAATAGGGGAGGTGTAAGCTAATTAGCGCGCACTACCCCCTATTGGTTTTAAAGTAAATGTTTATAATTGGCCATATTAAAAATTTGACTTAATTTATTATTAACTAAAAAGACCAAAAGGCGGAGCCAGTCCTTACAAATCGGAGTCTGGCCCCGGACTGACTATCCGCAGAATAAATCATACATAGTCAAATCAAAATTGTTGACGTTGCATCCCAGGTTACACCCTGGTGGAGTCGTCGGGGCCCAGCTCTCACGCTGATGTTTAGACTACAGCCCGGCGACTCTCTCATCATTGGAGATTTCCGTTACTTTGCTGACGCAAAGTAACGAATCACTCCCAGGGTCATTAAAATTTTAAAATAAATTTTTCTTTGGTAAAATTTTACCCAGTAAAATTTCACCAAAAATAGGTGCCGCCCCCCTAATTTAACCGGGACGTTACAACATATTTGTGCTACTTACCCGAAGAGTGGCGTACTTATTGCAAGTCATACTTACGACATCTAGTGTTTGAAGCAGCAACTAAACAGTGGAAAACCGCTTCATACGTATCTAAAACAAATAAAGTTCTTATTTAGAAATCTACCACGTTACGGTCACCGAGAGGGGAGGGATCATCAATTGTGACAAAAATGGCTTACCTGCTTCACGTTCGACGACATCCTGATGGTCATCCCATTCAGCGAGCGCTGGTTGACAGTTAATAATCCTTTCAAATGCCGAGGGCAGCCGTTCTCTTGAAGGGTATGGAATCGTTACATACTCGTCGTCTTTGCGCTTAATCCATGAAGTAGGGATAATCACGTAAGGATTTTTCCTCGGGCTGGGAGATCTCACTAAGTTTAGCGACAGTAAATTTTTTAGGCGTCATTATTTGCACTGATATGCTTAACAAAACGCAACACGTTGATAAAAAGTCACTTGAATGATTGAGTTGCTCGAGTGTAAGTGGATACTTATACGGGTGCAAACAGTAATTTAGATAATCATGTCAGGGGTCTTAGTGATACTGTTGGAAAATCGGCGTTACAGAGACCTATATTTCAATTGGGGGTATCAATTCACGCGGACCATGAAGAGAGCGCTCACTGGGTACCAGAAAACGCACGGACCTGACGAGAGCGCTTGTCCCTCACCACTCGACTCACCCAGTCCCCTCTCACAGTCATACCAGCTCAATCGGTGGGGCGCGACTTCAGGCTTCTCATTGGCGGCTACTGGTACTTTCCACCTCTACACCGTGGAATATTCTGGACTTCTCGTTGCGCCTATATAAACGGGGATCCCGCAGAGCCGGAACCATTGAATTATTGATAGTACTGTATCAAGTATCAAGTCTAAACAACATGGAGGGCACTCCTAATGCTCTACCATGCGACCCAGGGAATCAATCAGACGGCGATCCAGAAGGTCAATGGACAAAGGTTAACAACAAGAATAATAAATTGAAGAGAAAAAGAACAGATGAGCTAGCTGACTCTAGTGATGGTGATAGTGCTACAACAGTGCCAATTGCCAGAAAAGTAAAAATACCTCCTATAATTATTAGTGAAGTTATATCTAACATCAATAGTTTCACTCATAGGATCAAATATATCTGTACGACACCGGTAACATTCAAGTATTTTAAAAATATGAGTGTATATACTACTTCGCTGATTGACCACAAGAAAGTTACGGAAACTCTTAATGCATTGGGCGTGGCTCACTACACGTACACACTACAAGAAAATAAACCTAAGCACATTGTCCTTAGAGGTTTACCTAGTATGGAATTATCTACATTGGTGGAAGAACTAAAGAAAAATGACATTAATCCCAAGCGGGTTGTCCAGATGCGGAAGAAATTAGCACAGGAGCCCAAGAAGTACGTGGAATTTCCACTTTATATGATAACACTTCATACTCAACAAGATCTTAATAACATCATCAAAATAAATACATTGCACTCCTTCAAAATCACCTGGGTAAAGTATAGAAACTCTAAAAAGGTTACCCAATGCTACAGGTGCCAGCTATTTGGACACGGAATGTCCACGTGTTCAAATCCACCTAAATGCGTCAAGTGTGCTGAACAACATTTAACGACTAAATGCACTATGGACAAAGATAAGGACCAGGTCAAGTGTGCCAATTGCAAGGGCTCTCATACCGCAAATAGCAAAGAATGCCCGAAATATATCAACCACGTTGATAGAATTCAAGTTAGCAGAGCCAACCAAACTGTTATAAAAACAACAGCATTCAATATGCACAAAGCAAATTTTCCAATGTTGCCGAGAATTAAACATCAACAACAAGGACATACAATACTGCCTGTACCTCAAGAGAGGTCTCAATCAGCCTGGGACACATCCACCAGGGGCCACCAACAGCAGAGACACCACCACCAACATCATTATCAGCCTCAACCCAGGGTTCACATACAGCAGCACCAGAACAAAGACGACAACACAGCAACAAATATAGTTAATAATCAAAATGGTAATACTATTCATAATAATAATAATAGTAGTCAAATGAATCAAATATTAGAGTTTAATAATCTCTTAACAGAATTACAAAAACTCAATTCTCTTTGTAATATTTCATATTTACTTAATATAGTTACTAAAATAAATACACAAATAGAGTCCTGTAATGACGACGCCAGTAAGTTAATCATCATTAGTAATGCATTAACGAACAATGGCGCATAAAACTAGCTATAAAAGTATCAATGTCGTTCAATGGAACAGTAATAGTATTATGAACAAACTTACTGACTTAACTAATTTTATCAGAGAATTTAAAGTAGACATTTTACTTGTCTGTGAAACTAGATTAAAATCAAATAACTTTTGTAATATTAAAGGCTTTGCTTGCTATAGAAAAGATCGAGTAAATAATACTGCTTCAGGCGGAGTTACTATATTTTTCAAAAGGAACATTCCACATAATCTTGTACCTTTAAATAGTGAGTCATTGGAAGCAGTTGCCATTAAAATTCCTGGTGATATACTGATTGCTTCCTGCTATAATCCTCCGAGCACCAATATAAATACCAGAGATCTTGACTATATTTTCAAACTAAATAATAAAGTAATAATAGCGGGGGATCTTAATGCTAAACATTCGTTTTGGCATTGTAAGTACGCTAATAAGAGTGGTAACATTTTGTACAAATATTTACAAACAAGTAATACAGATATTAGATTTCCTGATGCACCAACTAGAATTTCTATGAATGATACATTGCCCTCCACCATAGATATAGCATTAGTTAAAAATATCGAGATTACTAAACCGGAATCTCTTCATTGTTTAGACTCGGATCATAACCCGGTCAAATTTTCTATAAGCAAGCAAGTGTTTTCGCCAATGGTTAGAACTCTCACTCTATACAATAAAGCGGACTGGAATCTCTTTAAATTCATGCTTAATAATATAACTACAATTGATAATAAAATAAATTCCACGAACGACATTGATACACAGGTAGATGTGATAACTAGCAATATTAAGTTAACTATTGATAAAATTGTACCAAAGCGTAACTTATATAAATATTCTAATGAATTACCTGATTATATCATACAAAAAATTAAAACTAGAAACTACTATCGTAGAAAATTTCAGCGGTCTCGACTGCCTGTGGACAAAGACATCTACACCAGTCTAGTTAAAGAAATACGCTCTATAATTAAAGAATATCGAAATAAACAAATCGAAAACAAATTTAAAACGCTTAACGTTAAAGACCATACCTTATGGAATGCCATCAAACTTATAAAAAAGTCAAATAGTAACATCCCTACTCTTCATACTGAGAGTGGTCTGGTGTACGATGAACGTTCTAAGGCGGAAGCGATCGCTGAAACGTTCCAAAAGGTACACAATCTATCTCGGAATATGAGTGATGACAACACCATTAAACTAGTCAATAACTCTTATAAAAATGTCTTACGACAATTGATAATTACCAATGATTTCTCCTTGATTACTCCAAGGGAAATTATAAAAGCTACTAAAAGAATTAAGCCTAATAAGGCGCCAGGCCATGACAATATACCAAATATTGTTCTAAAAAATTTACCCAAAAAAGTTCTTGTGCAAATATGTCATATATTTAATAAAAGTTTACAACTGTCTTACTTTCCCAAGTCATGGAAACTAGCAAACATATTACCTATTCAAAAACCAGGTAAAAACAAACTGTTTCCTCAAAACTACCGGCCGATCAGCCTATTGACTACAATGGGTAAGCTCTTAGAAATAATTGTTAACTCAAGGATCAAGGGCTTTCTCGATGGGGGCAATATACTAATCCCAGAACAGTTTGGTTTCAGAAACAGTCATAGTACAATCCAACAGCTTGCTAGAGTAACTGATTACATCAGTACAAACTTTAATAAAAAAAGAAGTACTGGATTGGTTTTGCTCGACATCGAGAAGGCCTTTGATACCGTTTGGCACAAGGCTCTGATACACAAACTTACATTATATAAGATTCCTATGTACTTAATTAAATTTATTACAAGCTATATTAACAACAGAAAATTCTCAGTAATAATTGGAACTATCAATAGTACAGAAAGACATATATCAGCTGGTGTACCACAGGGCTAAATCCTAGGTCCTCTACTATTCCTGCTTTATATAAATGATATACCTAGAACATCAAATATACTAACTACATTGTTTGCTGATGATACTGGCGTATTGACATCATCACACAGAAAACATATCATATTACGTGAACTGCAGAATCATATATCAATATTAGAAGTATATTATCATAGATGGAAAATTAAAATCAATGAAGACAAAACTGAAATTCTTATATTTAGTCACAAGCGTGATGATGACAGTAGACCAGTACAAATGAATCAACATAATTTAAAACTTACGAATAAAGCAAAATACCTGGGGCTAATATTAGATAGTAAATTGACATTTACTGAACACGTTAAAAGTATCCTGCATAAAGCAAATGCAGCTATATCTATTCTATACCCACTCATCTGTCGTAATAGTCATGTTAATACAAAAAACAAACTCATAATTTACCTAATGTGTATTAGGCCAATCTTATTGTATGCCTGCCCCATATGGTCTAATACCTGCCAATCAAACTATATTAAAATACAACGATTACAAAATAAATGTCTAAGAATGATACTTAATTTACCATATCACTCATCAACCGATGAAATGCATAAAAAGCTCAATATTCCGAGAATTAAAGATATTGTACATGAATTATCATCCAAGTTCTTTGAAAATAAACTGAACAACCTGGAAATATTGAAAGAGGTTGGTAAAACAACAAATGATAATCCATGACTCAAATACAAAGTATTAAATCAAATTGTGATCGATAGACAAAACAATATCAAATACTGTAAAGTAAACATTAAAAACAAACGGCAACGTTTGTCTTAGTTTTAAGTTGTAAATATGTTTAAAATTAGAAGTAAGGAATAACTTATATTTATTTAGGTTTTTTACAAAAATTTTTTACCTAAGAAATTATATAAAAATTATCAAAACATGTAATTATAACAATAACAAATTAAAATTAAAAATAATAACAATATGTGATACGATTAAGCAAAAAGCGTGGAATTGTGAAACTAACTAAATATAATTTACGATAGTATTTACAATAACTACAAAATGTATAAATTTGCAAAAACTATGTAAAAAAAAAAAACAATATAAATATCAATAAATATCTTTTAATAATAGCCGGAACCATTCTTGCTACTGTTCTCATACCAGCCTTTTTAAAGGCTACTCTTCAAGTACTTACCAGCTCTTTTCAGAGCTAACCACAGTCTTTACTACAGCTCTTTCCAGAGCTCCTCGTAAGAATTCTCTACCAGCTCTTTTCAGAGCTACTATCTAACAGCTCTTTTCAGAGCTACGCAATCTAACAGCTCTTTTCAGAGCTACGCAATCTAACGGCCCTTCTCAGAGCCACTCTCTTCAATAGTTCTTCTCAGAGCTACCCAACCAAAAGGCCTTTCTCAAGGCCACCAAATTTTTGAACAACGTAAGGAACTAACAGTCCAGAAAGGTCCCAGTATCTTTGCATTTACTGGTCAACAGATACCTAGTATTATCAAAAATTCACTGTATTTGGACGTGCTAAGTACATCCGTGTCACATCACTGACCTAATATAATCAAGTTACATAACTAGCTACGGATAATCGTAGTAATGAACTACTTGTCTCTAGCGCGCAATGCCATGATTTCGAGGATGTTGGTTGTTGCACGGAGGGTTGAGTGCAGCCTACGAAGAAGATGATCCTCCATAACTTGCGCAGCTCTTTCAATAGTGTTATGATCTGAAGCCAAAGCACGTGACCGGGTTGGACTAGGTGGGTAACTCTGGTTCAAGCGTGACGAATGGCCGTGACTTTTGTGATTGTAAGAAGGAGCGGACTTGGAACTGGCACCCATTCTCGTCGCTAACGGGAGACTGAGAGCACACGTGGCGTCCAAGATTTATATTTACTGGTCAATCAGCTTCAATTGCCAATAAAGTTATTGAGACACTCATTTGGTAAACACGGGTGCTAAGCATGGCCTTCAATTGGAGTTGACATTCTAGCAATGGTAAAATTTAGTTTGTTGTGTGAGAAAGGAAGTTACTGTAATAAGTGCCACGGAATATAATAAAAATGAGTAGTTGAGTACATCTGACATTGCATTCTTAATCAAAGTCATTTGTGATAAGAGTGCTCGGGTATTATAAATAGCAACTGTTATCGAACTATACATACATTCAGTTAGATAGTAATACAACGGTACTGCAACAATGTCTTTAATAATTCACAGACAGCTGTGCATAGTACCGCGTGAGTGGCTCGGATTTACTGGAGACAAATTAGAAGTTGAGCTGTGCAGGGCAATCTCAGCTTACTTCCGAAAAGGTAACGAGTCGATGAACTGCTTAGTTCGCGTTGAAAAGGTGGCAGCCATACTTCGGTTCTACAACGGACACCCCTGGATGCGGCGAATTCAAGATTATAGTGAAGTGCCAGAATTGAAAGACTATCTCTCGATCTTCATACCGTGTGCTCATTGCACTGAGCTATAACTTAAATTATTTATTTGAAATGAAGTTTACAGAAAATTAGTGAAATATCAACACTTTTTGTTTGTTCGAGAGACTGACGAGCAGCGAGAGTGTGGAGAGATTGTTTTAGATTTTAGTGGAAGTGAATCTCACTGTTCGGCTAAGACTCGAAATAAACTATGACGTCATGTATTTATTGAGTGTTTATTGAGCTGGATAAAAGGTTTGGGAGGTTCTAAAAATAAACTGACAGTAGTAGATTTTATTTACTGCATATAGAAACAAGCTGAAGAATTTGAATTAAATGTCAGTAAATAACTCAATACATAATCAAAACTGACAAGATGACAGTTGATTTTAAGAGGCTTATTAATTACATCTTCATATTCCTATTTGATCTTAAAATAGGTTCGAATTTTCATTGAGAGCGATTTGCGGGAACACTTGCAGGCTTACTGGCGGACCAAACGGTTATAGAAGACCCGAAGCTTTGAACAGAAGCCACTGACTCTAAGCTCCGTTTGTGCTTTTCCCAGTGACCAGATTTCTCGTCAGGAGTAACATTGCCAGTAGACATCGATTGTGGCATCGGCTTCTGACTATTACCCATCATGATCTGAAAAACAGTTTCTTTTAAGTTGGCATTCAGAGAACAAGGATGCTAATAATTAAAGCACTCACGTCTTTACTGACGAGTCGGCTTCCGCATAGACGAACCACAACACGTATCACGGCTTTTATAGCCCAACAGCAATGATTAATTAAATTAATTGGTTGTTGACACCAAGACTTGAACTGTTTAAAGAAGACGTTGCGCCAAATTACCGTATGTTACGCTAGAAGTATATTATACAAAGTATATGTCTTGTCAATTGACATACTCCTCACAAACTCGAAAAAGAATGCTTTGTTTCAAGTTATAAAACAGAAAATTCTGATCAAACAATCCGGATTCCAATACGTCATAAAGTCATTTGCCGAAAGTAAACATTCAGGTGTTACACTCTGTAAATAATAACGTAAACTACTTTACCCTTACTCTACTGTAAACATTCACCTGCTGTGTAATAATGCCCTAGTAAACGAACATACGTTATCATTCTTCTTAACTTTGAGAAGACCAAGGTCAATTATAACGCAGTAACGACAGACTTCGAGGCGTAGAATAGCGATAAACCGGTATCGTAAGAAAATTTATTACCGTAGACGTTGAATGACATTGAAAACATATAGGTGCATTATTTTAGTAACATATCAGTCTTGCGCAATCAACTGATTATATCGACTGTCTCAGTATTGCGAGCGATGAGGATCTAAGTGGTAGTCAAACTAGTTTTTCATTGAAAACAATTTAAGTGGCCTATAAATGTTGTGATAATATTCCGACCACATCCTTTGATAAAATGTATGAAACAAATAGCTACTAGTTTCTCATTTCGCAGTGCTTAATGTTCAGTGTATCAAATTAGTTGGCTAACATAAGTGCAAACAATTCGCGATTTGCGTGACATGGATAACAAACAGCAGCTTAGCGATCCTGCAGATCAGAGGAGCAATAACTTCCCCAAGCGAAAACTAGAAGAGTTTTTAATGATCGAAGATAAGTCATCAATCTCCACCAATTGTGAAATTGACGCTAAACGACAGCCTCGGCGCTCCGTTGATCAAATTGGGTCAAATCATTTAGAGCCTTGTTTAGTAACAGAAAGAGTGTCTCATCATTTGCGTCCTGTTTTTCAAGAAGCTGCTGAATCCCTTTAAAAATACATGACGTTACACTCACGTAGGAACTAGTTATACACTTATGATTAGTTTGTACGCACTATATCTATAAATAAAGATAATTGTAATTCGTTTGAGCTTTATTTAATCAAAAAGGTCAGAAGCCACTCCCATACCTGACGAAACAAAGACTGCTTATGACGATGCCTTTCTTTGACTTCACGACTAATTTCTCGCCATACCATAAGAGCATATTCGTCAAACATAGTATCATCCATGCGTCTGATGAAGAACAATCCTTGGTCGTAAGTATCTAAAACAAAATAAATACGAATCACAAGTTTGCTGACATAGTGACTAACATTTTATCGAAACAATGACACTTACCAAAATTACAGATAATAGTAGCCGCGTGACTCGGCCAACTTAGAACCGGTGGCGCGTAATTAATCATTAGATCCATTGAAAGTGGTAGCTGCTCCGTCGTAGGGTAGGGCAGTATCACCTTATTGAAACCTTGAAACTTCAGCCAGGATTTTGGCACACACTTATAAGGATTTTCGTCCGGCGAAATGACTTCTGTAAGCTTGACTACCGCATAATTCTTCGACAAGACCATTGAACCTAAAGATTTTTCAGTTAGTAAGAGGAAAACTGCCTCAGAACACATCACTTGGAAGAATAGAGTATCTCCAGCAGTTGAAGTATTTATATGTCTAGGTATTCTAGGTAATCTACTAAAGAAGCTCAGAGGTTATCACCGTATGCACTTTGGAACAGATTTATTTCGCTTTAGTAACAAAGTTGTGTCTTTAAAATGTCCTCAAATACTCAAATTAAGATAATATTCAATCAATTACAGAGTCGTAATTATCCAAATTATATGTAGGCTTGCAAATGATGAAAACAAGCCTACTGCCGGGTATTCATCAAGACACAAATAAAAATTCATCGAAAAAAGTAGCAGTAGGTTTTTAAATTTCTACTTCGAAAGCTTTCCTTGTTAAGTCTAAACTATTAATTTGAATTGTCACTTGATGGGAAAAAATTGTGTTTAATTATCAAATTTTTGCAACCTCAAAAAACGATTCTGATTAAAGTATACAGACTCGGTCCAGCTGGCGGCAACTACGCTAACGTAGTTGAACGGTACTTGGCGTCAGACTCTACCGAGTCTGTGGATTTTTAAAATCATCAGCAATTTACTCAAGTTTATGCGTAAACATTAAATTAATCAAACTAGTGTTTCAGTAGTCAAATAATCGGTATTTTGTAATATAACTAATTGGTGTTTATTATTATTTGTGTTCAAAATCCATGACCATATTATTCTGAAAAATAATTACATGTTTAAAAATCAAATTTTCAAATATTTTATAGCGATTACGTCATTCCAAACGTGCGCAGTAACCGATAAATGCAAACTTAACCTAATTAACGACTTATGCAGTCTTATCACTCTTATAGTCACTTGCGAACTACTTAAAAGATAACAATTATATAAGAAAGACTAATTACTTATATTTATTTACAGAGTTCAACTTGGTATGAAAATTCCTGCCCTACGTTACAGGCGTATCTACAGACGGATCCAAAAGACTATTGGAAAATTTACAGAAGTACGTATTGCAAAGATGAACGCTGCACAGAGAGAAAGAATGAAGAAAATGCTGAGCCATTGAATAAGAAAAAACAGTTTTGATTATTCTTTATCACCTTATTCTCTTTCCTACTTATTCCGCTGATGTTCTTAGAATTCATTCACTTAATTTGATAATAGTTTCAAAGAAAATCTTTTGATTTTATCAATAAATTTTATTTACATTACATGGTGTAACATCATTTCAAACCTTATCTCTTATCTTTGAATACAACAAAGTATTTGTGAGCCAAAAATGCACTAGGCTGCAGTTACTCAGGTATTCAAAATGAGTAAAAAAATAAGTACACAAAATAATAGACTTATTCTTTTTTAAACTTCTTACTAAATACCAGAGTATATTCGCTTGAACACGGCTCTTCGGAAGAGTCTCCGTCCCGACAGAACCATAAATACTTGTGATGGTACTTCAACTTAGTAGAAACATTTCCAATGGTAATCGGGGTACCCTCTATTGTATTGTAGTTATGTGTATGCTCCTTGAAGCTGGTGCAGATGATACAATCCAGCGTAGCGACTGGATATCCTTTCCATTCATCTGGAATGTAGCACAATCTTATGTCTTTGTGTCCCAAAGGAGGCATCTTACGAAACGGGTATTTTTCTTCAGCAAAAAACACCTTACGTCAGTCTGATTTCACTAGTTCTTCAATAGTAATGAAACGTTTAGCATAGGTTTGTGTTTTAATGTTTAACAATTTGTTGTTTTTATTTCCATTTGATACTTTTTAAGCAATTATTTTTTATGCTCTATTATTGTGCCGCGAGTGCGCGCGCTTCAGCACGCGTGTGTTTGTGCAATAATTTATCTGTTACTGAGCCACCATGCAATGTCAAAGGTGAGTTTACGCAACAAGTAGATATTATAATAAGTGCAATTATTGGAGCATTTCCATGTACAAAACTTGCCATGATTGGCTCTTATACATCTCAATTAGGTCTTGCTACCGATAATATATCGCAATATCCTTGCGCATGCTGTCTCACGTGTATCGAGTGATCGTTGAACTTTACAAAAAGTTAATCAGCATAACTGCGCATATAAAATTCTTCAGCAGGTTAACTCGTGATTTGCTCTGCTCTTTATTGTCTATTATATTTTGCAGGTACAGGTAAAGATTCACTCGGGGCATTTCACATAAAATTGACTACTTTTGACCCTGATCCCTTGTAATTTGAATGAAAATTTTCATCTTATTCAATCCTATAATCGTTTTGCCGAATTTTTTAACATTTTTTTTTCTATACCTAAGAAATGATTATTAATTACTGAAACAAATGGCGTTTTATTTTATAACGTAACCAGATATATAAAAAGAACGATGTACTTCAAACTATTCAATATCGGTCTTGCATTCAGGGCACTTGCGTGTCTGGTAATTACAATTGTTAGTAAATTCAACTGAAGTAATTACATAAAATGGAACAAGACTACGCGGTCATAGTATACGTGGAGTTGACCTCAGATATATTGGTGCCGTACGAGTGGCCCGTTTGTAAGATCCACAGAATTGTACTGGATTTGGCAAACGACATCATTATCCAGAGTGATCACGAAGATCCAGTTTTGCAAGTTAATGGTATCCCAGCCAGGATTCACAGATACGTCGACCAGCGCGGGTTTTTCTATGTCTTCAAGAAAATACTCAGCGAGTAAGTCCTGTCACTTTAGTCATTGTTGTTACGCCAATTAACACGATAATAAGGGTAGCTTAATTGGTAGAGCAGCCGCCATGTAATCGGATGGTTCTGGGTTCGGATCCCAGCTCTAGCTATCCCGAATTTTTTCTCACTTATTCTATAAACTCTCATTGAGAAGGTCCTTTCCTCATCCTTTCTCAATCCCTATCCTTCCCTCTATCCTGTTACGTGAAGAAGTGGAACGCTTCACGCAACAATTAAACCGTAACTCCCAATCTTTCCCACTTTACAGCATTATTTGCATTTAACTGGTAAGAGCCCTTGGCGCATAGGGTCAGGTGTCGAACAATGAACCAGTCGTACACATTGAGCCATCGCTTTATTATGGATTTGCGACGTTGCCAAACTTTGATATTAGCAAAAATTCGCTCCAATACTGCCCCCTCCCGTGCTCCCCAGTCGACGGCCGGTTCGAGCCAGAAGTGTATGAGTGGTGACGTGTTTAGTGAATTTCGACACCAAAACAAGAAAAGACGTAAGTTTTGTGTTGTTTCATTTCAATAGCTTTTTATCAATTGTATCACATGAAAATAATTCATTTTGCAGAATAACTACTTGGCTACAATTGACGAATGCCCATTTGGCGCCATCTTGTTCCGTTTATATTTTACCTAACCTAAAACATCTGAAGTAGTAGTTCGTGCACAATGAACCAAAAAGATGTGGTACACAATGAACCGCATGATTGCATTTTTACCGTCAGTACACAATTAACCAGTACTTTTCTCGTTAGTAGGTTCACTGTGTACTTCACCTTCTTTTTTAATTTCTTGTTGTTTTATTGGCAGAAACAGTTAGCAAAAATGTTATAATTGCTAAAATTATTTATATAATATAAATTAAAAGTTTTCTTAGAATGGCGCGGTCGAAAGTGGAAAAATGAAAAAATAATTTATTTTAAGGTGGGCAGTAGGTAAGGATTAGGGTATCTGGATACTGCCGGAGCTATCCAGATCCCCTAATCCCTACTATTCGATAACTCTATCTATTCTATGCAAGAAGTCCAATTGCCACCTTCTCTCTATTCAAGAAGTCAACCTTTAATCTGTTCAATTCATCTATTCAAGAAGTAATTTGTGTATGTTTGAGAAGAGCTTCAACTAAACGTTTATTATATTCAGGAAATATTTTTTATCTATTTTCTGTATACGAATTCTACACACATCACATTATGTAGTTGTTTGGAGAATTCCATATCTAACGACTCTCAAGTCATGGTAGGTAGGTACATTATACTCTTTGAATCAATAGAAACAAATATAATCTTTGAATATGATTTGTAAACTCGTATTTACTCTGGTATGAATGTTTTCACTGGCATTAAAAAAATAAATAAAAATAAAATAAAAATAAAAACAACGCTGTGATGCCTGTGATAGGTATTGAAAGAAATCGATAATGCATTTGTGTTGTTGCAACTGTGATACCGGTGTAGAGAGCTTACACTTAAGTAGGTACAAAATGCAAGTGATGCACTCCATGTTTGGAAAGGAGCTACATACCTTTATGCCAATACTTTGAGTCAATCATTATAAAATATGAACGATATTTATGGACTGTAAGGATTTCTTTGGAAGGGTATAAATAAATAAATATCTTGCAACATTTCTCACAAATTGCCCTAGCCCCAAACTATTCAAAGCTTGTACTACGTTGACAACGATATACATGGTACATATATAAATACTAAACAGGTGTGACTTGAGTACAAACATTCGTGCTCGTCACACAAAGTTGTCCCTAGCGGATTCGAACCCGTGACTGTCGGAACAGTGGACAGAGCCACTATCAAATGACTGACTCAAACCTGCCGTGAAATAAAATTATGAAATGATGAATTAAACTTCAAGATAAGTAATAATAAATGATTTAATTATTTATTACACCTAATTAACCTAGCTTAAATAATTATAAACTTGATACAAATAGATGCTTAATTAAAGACATGTTCCATACGTAGGTATCCATATTTACTAATTTACTAATTAATATAATACATGAATAGAAGCGGTAAAATATTTCTATCCTAAACTTAATTTAATACAAATAATAATAATAATAATAATAATTAATTTAATTTAATACTTAATTTAATACTTGATTTTACAATATTGTGTAACCATTACACGTGTCCGACGCTATACCCCCTTCCATTTTATCTATTAGATTTAGTGTTGACTGGTACACATTATCTAGAAGAATATTCTCCACTACGTATTGCACGCACAGTCCTGCATTACACTTGCACATTTGGTCATTGACATCTATTTTGTCACCGTCAATTATCTCAATTTTGATCAATTTTGTTGCATGCCGATGTGGTTTCTTAATTATTGAGTAGGCGGTGATTTCTGTTTTTCTTTTACGCCCCAGACGTGGGTCAGTGGGAGGGTTTCTGTTTTCAGGAACAAAGTTGAATAGACGCTCTGATGTATCCTGAAATGAGAAAATAAACATTCGGTTAATATAAGTAGGTACTTAATTATTCAGTGAAAATAAAAAACGATGAGGGCTTAACTATTATTGTAAATCTTAATAATAATAATAATATTTGATTACTTACCGACATGTTACTGATCAGAGAACTACACCCGTTGAAATTAATTTTTAACTAAGTATTTTCATATAATTAACGAATTTATATTTACAACGGATCCTATATTAGAGTTCAAAATCGGCCATTAATTTCATGTTAGTTTGAACGTCCATATAAGGCACGTCAAATATGGAGCGTTCGGCGCCAGGAGTAAGATGATTCCGTCTGTGTTGACGCTCATATATAAAATTATTACAATTGTCTGTCCGTGTTACTAAATACCGGTAGCCTAGTGGTTTGACCTACCGCCTCTCATGTAGAGGATCGGGTTTGAATCCGGCTTCTTTTCTGAAATTATTTATGTACGAAATTTAATTTGAATTTACCACTGAGCTTTTCAGTGAAGGAAAGCATCGTAAGGAAACCTGCTCGGTGTTAGAAATATTTACGCCTTTATCTCTGTGCGCCATTTCGAACAGATCCCCAGGACAATGCTAGTATGATGAACCCAAATTTGGATAAAATTGATCAACAATCTATCTTCTTATTAGGTATACCTTATGAAGGAGGACATAGATTCGACATTAAAATACTTCGTCTTGATTCTGCAAAGTATAATTGGGAATGAAAAGAAGTCCTGCGCCAAAGCAAAATGTTACGTGTTGTTCAGGCAATAGCGAAGTAGGGCTTCAGCCTATTTGCGACAATGCTTTTCACACCGAAGTAAATTACTTGTTCGAGTTCATTTGGCTGACTGCAGCAAACCTTGCGTGGCATAGGTACCTAGTAAATTACATTTAGTTCTTGTAACTCATGAAGCCGATTGTCATGACTCTTATTACTATCACACCAAAGTTTAATTAGAGTTGCCCACTTGTCTTTATGAATTGCATGAACTGTAATAATTCATAGGTAGAATTGGTATCCGAATAAAGATGTAACACAAGCGTGGCATGTCAGCATTTCTTGTTTGGGTGGATACCGACAATGCATTTTCCAATTAAGTAAGTGTTGTATACAAAGTTTACGAATTTGGGTATGGCGAGTGACGTAGATAACGATATAAATAAGCTGCCTTCGTACGATCCAGCATCACTGATCAGCCCACCCTCCTACTGGAACCGGAACAACTGGACAAGTCTAAATCTAAATCCTGCGAACTAGAACTCTTCAAAATGTAAGTTAATATGCATTACTTATTTACATCTCACCATAACTTCATCATTATCTATTGCATCCAATACTCATTAATTATCACAGTAATCTATTCTATAAAGTCATTAAAGCAAGTGAATTT
Organism: Aethes cnicana; assembly: GCA_963971205.1. Lineage (NCBI taxonomy): Eukaryota > Metazoa > Arthropoda > Insecta > Lepidoptera > Tortricidae > Aethes > Aethes cnicana. Next base: position 2,117,977 of record OZ020291.1, on the reverse strand, counting down.
ATTATAGATATCGCCTACTTATTCACTATTATTAAAATGTATCGTCGTTATTCTAGAAAAGTTGCGTTTTTATATTACTTACTAACGTTTGTATCATATATTACTACTTTGAATTACTAATTAATTTACTACATTGTTATTTAGTGAAATTGAAATCCAACGAGTGGGGAACTCGTATTTAAAAGGAGTAAATATCCGATCAATCGAACGCCTAAAATTGAATAAATAGATCTTCTATTAAGCCTACTAGGATACACTCGCTATCAAATATATCTGAGCAAAAAGGGTGATCATAAATATCTGAACATGCACTCTAACGTCTTGATAATAAGATCGTGTTCAGATATTTATGATCACCTTGTTTGCTCACATATATCTGATAGCGACTGTACTAGGTGATTATTTTCTGCACAACTTAAAAGTTTTTCGATAACTGTATTAGACAGTCTTCATAACTATGTTTTCTCAGAAAAGATCACCACTACATGACTAAACCTGTCAGCTTGCTCTGGCAATGTTACTTAAATATTTTTTGTTCAATGTTTCAATTCAATTGTTTTCTTTACAGGTCAACAGCTCGAGACCTTTTCATTTCCGATGACGAGCATGAAGACCAGCTCAGATCCAATAATAAATCAAGGAAACGATCGAGGTGCTCAAGTTCAGAGCGCTCCGAGCCATCACCGTCCACATCACGCAGGAAGATCGATGAAGGAGTTCAAACGACTTCCCAGCGCGCTAACCCATCTTCGTCAACGTCACGAAGAAAACCCGATGAACCCTCAAGTTCTGATCCCCGCGAACCGTTGCCACCTAGCAAGAAGATATATAACTCTCCACCAACCTTACCTGCCAAAAATAAAAAAATCAGATTCAACCCCATCAGCCAGACGATGAAACCAAGCATGAAGGACTTATTTGGTAGCGACAGCGAGGAGGACAACGCGAGCACGGCTCCGGAAGATACAAGAAAAGGTACACCTATATATTCGTATATAACACGAAGGCTAGCGAATGGTGTAGCTCGACAAACACATGAGGGGAAAACTGGCTCTCATTATATCGAGTTAAAGGTATACTCATGCAATGAAATTGAGAACGTTCAACCCATGAATCGCTGGCGTCACAGTGTCGTGACAATTAAAAACAGAACTGACACGGACACGGAAGCTTGGGCTCGGCTCACCGAGTATATTCTTGCCACTCGCAAGGAATTCAAACAATGCCCCCCATCGTTCAATAGTACTTATTATTAATAAATTTCGAAATTTGACATCTATCATCATATTACTTTGAAACTTAAATATTCTTATTTTTCTGTTTTTATATTTGTCTTAAAATGTATATCCAAAGTGTGCATAAATAAATAAATATATAATACTAAACATTACTTAATATTATTTCCAGCTCCATTACCATCCACCGAGTCAAGAAAAGTAACATGTGAAAAATGCAATGTTGAAATGTCTAAAACGAAATACCGATATCATATTAGAACAAATATTCACAAGAAAAATTGTTTGCTAAAATCTGAATTTGAGAACGTTGATATTATTGCTACAGCTTTTAAGAATAGAATTATGACTTATCGTTTAAACCCTGCGCAGGAAGACGAGTACCTCACTCCCGAGGCGTTCCTGCACGGGCGTTATCGAGATGTTTTAAAACTAATAAGTATATCATTATTGAAAAACACATGTATTAAATTAAATTTCGAACTGTTTGCTAACTTTGTGTTACCTCACTCGGGTAAACAAGAGTTGAAATCATTTAATACAAAATATGTTTACATTTTTAACAATACTGACATTAATGAGACATTTGATAATGCTATAGAAATATTTATAAAAAAGCTTTCAGAATTCGAGCACCATGAATCAGGCTGGTCTTTTGTTTCTGTAAGTCATTTGGAAATAAATATTAATAAATATAATCCTATGAGAGGCGGTACATATTTAGATTTACCTTCAGTGATAAAGAATAAAAAATGTTGTTTGAATATACAGAACGACGACGAACACTGTTTTCTATGGAGCCTCGTGGCTGCATTATTCCCAGCTAAAAGTAACGTTTGTAAGACAAGTTCCTATCCACACCCCACTGCTGTGTTCAATACAGAGGGAATGCATTTCCCGCCATCTTGCAAAGACATTAAATGGTTTGAATCCAATAATGATATCAGTATTAACATTTATGGATTAAGCAATAAAGGTTTAGTTACTGGACCACTATATTTAACGAAAGAGAGAAATAATAAGCATGTTAATTTATTATATCTAGAAAATAATTGCACAGGTCATTATGTTCTTATAAAGGACTTTGTAAGATTGGTTCGCGGGCAAATGAGTAAATTTAAAGGAAAGATGTACATATGTGAAGCATGTCTATCATTTTTTACTTCTGAAAACAAATTTAAGAGTCATAATTGTTCACAAGTTTTAACAGTAGTACCTGATAAAAATAGTAGACTTCGATTCAAACATTTTGAAAGAAAACAAAAAATTAATTTTGTCGTATATGCCGACTTTGAAAGTCTATTAGTTGATAGCACAGAAAGCAGTAGTGGAAATACTCATAATTTAAAAATTCACATTCCAGCATGTTTTGCTTATTATATCTGCTGTTCACATGATCCGAGCTTAAATAAATATGTTTCATACAGAGGTTCAGATTGTGCGGAAGTATTTATTCAAAAATTGATTAAGGATATAAAACGTTTACATAGAATATTAAACATCAATAATCCAATGAAACCTCTATCAAAGTTGGAACAAAAAATATATAATGAAGCTACTTCATGTCACATTTGTGGTGAATTACTGTTTGGTGATAAGGTTCGCGATCATGACCATATAAGTTCAGAATTTAGAGGGGCCAGTCATTCATATTGTAATTTAATGTTTAGAGTATGCCCATTCATACCCGTAATCTTTCATAACTTAACGAACTACGACTCGCACTTATTTATTAAGGAATTGGTGAAATATAGCGGATCAATTACTGTTATACCTAAAACTAAAGAAAAGTACATGTCAATCACGAAATACATAAAAACTGAAGGCAGTAATCGTCCAATACAAATTAAATTCATAGACTCATTCCAATTTTTGAGCTCTAGTTTAGATGTGTTAAGTAAAAGTTTAGCAGATGAAGATTACGAAAATTTATCGAGACAATTTAAGGGTAAAAATGTGTCATTACTCAAAACCAAAGGAATCTATCCATATGATTACATGGACTCCTGGCATAAATATGATGAGGAAGTACTACCATCAAAAGAACATTTCTATAACACATTAAAAATGGAGCATATAAGTGACCATGATTATAATCACGCACAAAGCGTGTGGAAAGAATTTAATACAAAAAATCTCGGTGATTATACAGACTTGTATCTCAAATGCGATGTTTTATTATTGAGTGATGTATTTGAAAAATTTAGAAACATTAGTTTACAGCACTATAAACTCGATCCATGCTATTACATATCATCACCTAGTTTGAGCTGGGACGCCATGCTTCATTTAACAGGGGTTGAACTGGACTTAATAGATGATTTGGAAATGTATCAAATGCTAGAAAAAGGAATACGTGGAGGATTGGTTCAGTGTTCTTTACGTCATGCTGAAGCAAATAATAAATATCTATCGAATTATGATGATTCTGTACAGTCCTCCTATTTGCTGTATTTAGACTGTAATAATTTATATGGATATGCAATGATGAAAAGTTTACCAGTTTCAGAATTTAAGTTTTTAAATGAAGACGAAATTCAAACGTTCAATATTTATACTATACCAGAAAATGGTGAAAAGGGATTTATTTTAGACGTTGATCTTGAATATCCGGAAAATATGCACGATTTACACAGTGAATTACCTTTCGCTCCGGAAAAGTTTATTCCACCAGGTGGAAAGACACCGAAACTCATAGCAAATTTATATGATAAATACAACTATGTTATTCATTTTGTTCACTTAAAAGAATGTTTAAAAAATGGATTAATATTGAAAAAAATAAATCGCATAGTAAGTTTTAGACAGTCGACATTCTTGAAAAAATATATTGAATTGAATACAAGTCTCCGACAAGCGTCTTCAACTACTTTTGAGAAAGACTTTTTTAAGTTAATGAATAATGCTATTTTCGGCAAAACCATTGAAAACAGACGCAAACAAGTAAATGTTAAATTAGTAACAAAATGGACTGATAAAGATAATGTCACGAATAAGGAAATCGGGGCTGAAAAGCTGATTTGTAAGCCTAACTTAAAGAATATTACAGTGTTTTCTGAAAATTTTATAGCTGTTCAGTTATCCCCAGAAAAAATATTACTGGACAGACCGATTTACATTGGATTTTCAGTTTTGGAATATGCGAAACAGCATCTTTACAAATTTCATTATAACTTTATTAAAAATAAATATAGCAACAACAAAGCAAAACTTTGTTACACTGATACTGATAGTCTACTTTACTTTATTTATACAGATGATATATATCAAGATATTAAAATTCATCAATCCGAATTTGACACCAGCAATTTTGATTCAAATAATCCTTATGACATTCAGAGAAAGAACTCAAAAGTTCCTGGTTTATTCAAAGACGAGCTTGGAGGTGAGGTGGTTTCCGAATATGTTGGTCTCAGAGCAAAACTTTACTGTTTAAGTAGTTTGAAATCAAAAATCAATAAGGCGAAAGGGGTATCTAAGTGCGTTACAGAAAAACTCAAATTGTCTCAGTATAAAAACATATTGTTAGATGGCGGAACATTAAAACGTGACATGAATTTAATTAAATCAAGCAAACACACCCTCTTCTCTCAAAAACTTAATAAAGTTGTATTAAATAGTAATGATGATAAAAGACAAATACTCACGAATAAGATTGAGACTTTACCTTGGGGTCACTACAAAACAGTTTTTTAAAGCGATTCTATGGTACTAATTCATATTTTTATGAATCCAATTAGGTGCCTACTTTTGTACTTAATAATACTGTTTTAATAACATGACATTTATTTTCAACATTAATATTCATGGTAAGCGGTAATAACGGCTTTGTAACTTTGAATAATTGCTGATATATTGGATTTTAATGTACTTAATGCTTTGTAAACTATTTTTTGAGCATTTGTATAAACATTTTATGAAATAAGTTAGGCACTTAATTATGTTTTAATTATAAATTGATACGTATTTTCTATAATATACTAGTGGTAAGTGGTAATATTAATAGTATGTATAACGGAATTATAACTGTGCTTAATAATTGACAATATATTGGATTGGAATATAATACTGTGTTTTAGTATCATACACCACGGAATCAATATATATATATATATATATATATATATATATATATATGGAGTCAACATTCAAGATTTTTTATTCCATCAAATGAATATGAAGCTAACAAGACAGGCAACTACATTAGAAGTAAATAATTTAGCCGTAAAAAATAAATGTAGTAAAGAAAAACATAGCAAACTTTTACCTAACAGTATTCGATGCATAATATGCGGGCCCTCGAATTGTGGTAAAACAAATGTCATGCTTAGCTTGTTATTACATGAAAATGGTTTAAAATTTAAAAATGTCTATTTATATTCCAAAACCACTTTTCAACCGAAATATTGCTTTTTAAAGAAGGTTTTTGAACAAGTTCCAGAAGTAAATTTGTTTATCTATAGTGATAATAATGAAGTAATACATCCTAATGACGCCTTTCCCAATTCAATATTCGTTTTTGATGATGTTGCTTGTGAAAACCAAATGAATATTCGGAACTATTTTGCAATGGGGAGACATAACCAAATTGATTGCTTTTATTTATCTCAAACCTATTCAAAAATACCCAAACAACTAATAAGAGACAATACAAATCTGATGATTATTTTCAAACAAGATGAAATTAATTTAAAACACATATATGATGAACATGTCAATTCTGATATGGAATGGTCACAATTTAAAAATCTTTGCACTACTGTGTGGGAACATCCGTATAATTTTTTACTCGTGAACAAAGACTGCACAACAAGTGCTGGGAGATACAGAAAAGGATTTGATATATTTATTAGTCTTGACTAATATTATGTTGAGCTTTACTTGTACGAGCTTAGTATAACCGTACCCGAATTAAATACCAGTCGTGTGAGGTGATACTTAATAATCATGGAAAAATGTGTTAAAGAGCAGTTAATTAAATCGGTCGAAAATATTAAAAACAAAATAAAGGAAATGCGTAATGAAGAGGATCAAACAGAATTAACAATGCGTAAAATGTTAAAACCTATTTCTGACCCTTTGAATGTCTTGATGGAGTCAAATAATTCAGGTAATAAATCAAGTATAAGTAAAAATATTAATATGGAAAATAATGAAACATTCAGCTTCAAAGATAATGCGAGTACTTCTACCGAGTATTACGAAGATTTTGATGATACTTCAAGTAATGTTAAAATTAATGACACCCCTGATAAATTTAAAACAAAATTAGAGACTTCATTAAAGAAGGAAGATATTGTGGAAATTTATGATAACATAAATATATCATGTGGTGTACGCAAAGAAAATGATAAATTACTCATGGGTAACTCTGTCGTCACTTTATCGGCTATAGATGACCCTGTAAATGAAAATAAAAAATATTTAATCGGCATTGATGATAAACAATATGAGCTCACTCCCGGTTTGAAGGAATTGTTGTTCCGTAAAAAACCTAACCTAGCAATAGTATCATGCGAAGATCAAGTTGTTTATAGAGATATGCTTAACCATACTAGTGTACATAAAAAAGACTACAATCCCTATGAACGAATCAAGGGTGATAAAAGTGATAAATACCGTAAAATTATAAAACCATTATTTAAGACGACTTCACCATCAACGTCATCATCATCGCTATTATTGTCAGGTGAAACTAAACTTGGAAGTGGTATACCAGCGTTGAAAAGGTATAGGACATATACTGATTTAGTTTATTGGGATGACCCCAATGAGTTAGTCGAAAGATTGAAGTTATTAATTGCTTCTAAAAACGCTGGTAATAATAATCATGACAATGAAATTGTATCCATAATCGAAGAATTGAAAGAAGCTGGCATCATCTTAGAATAAAAAGAGAAAATTCTTGATATGATTTCCAGTATTACATTGATACGCAAACATGAATGTCGACAAGTTCGGACATAACTTTTATAAGCGTAATTTTGAGTATTGCAGGAAAAACAACAGCTACAATAATAATAGTATCGATGCGGTGGACTGTGCTTTAAAGTATACAAGTGATGGCAACTTAAATGCTCAACACAAAGTTATAAAAAACATAGCAGTACCGGTTGACAGTGCAGATTGCGCGACTAAAGAGTACGTTGATAAATCGATAGGAAAATCTTTCGATGCTTTGAAGTCATTGAATCAGTTAGTTAATGATACATGCAGTAGATTAACCAATTTAGAAAAGCTTATTGAAACGAAGAAATTATTAAAGAAAAAATGAGTAAAGCAGACATTGTAAATGAAATACATAAAAATGCTAGAGTGAATTTTTTACGAAGGCGTGTAATAATGAGAGATATTGATGATCTATGGCAAGCCGATTTAATCGATATGCAAGGAATTTACAAGTTTAACCTAAATTTCAAATACATTTTGGTTGTAATTGATACATTCTCCAAATACGCTTGGGCATTTCCTCTGAAAAGCAAAACTAGAGACGAGGTATTTGATGTTTTTAAGTTACTGCTTGCTAAAGGAAGAGTGCCCAAAAATTTACAAACTGATCATGGAACTGAATTTTATAACAAAAAATTTAAAAAACTGATGGAGAAAAATATCATCAATCACTATTCAACTTTTTCTGTGAAAAAAGCTTCGATTGCTGAACGGTTTATTAGGACATTGAAATCAAAACTGTATAAGCAATTTAGTCTAAAAGGTAATTACAAATGGATGGATGGTACTTTAGAAAGTTTACTTCATTGCTATAACTACACTGTTCACAGAACAATTAAGCAAAAACCAGCTGAAGTTACTGAAACTAATAAAAAAAACATTTTAGAGATGTATTTAAACGCAGGTTCAAGTAAATTAACTTTGAAAAAGAAACTTTTAAAATCAGGAGATTATGTTCGTATTAGTAAATACAAAGGGACTTTCGAAAAAGGATATACACCTAATTGGTCCACAGAAATATTCAAAATCATAGCCGTTCAAAATACGAACCCTGTTACATATTTGATAGAAGATGCTAGACACCAACGTATTTTAGGAGCATTTTACAGGGAAGAACTTCAAAAAACAAAACATCCGCATATTTACCTTGTGGAAAAAGTAATAAAGAAAAGAGGACGAAAAGTTTTTGTAAAGTGGTTGGGTTTACCTTCAAAAGAAAACAGTTGGATTGACAATACAAACATGTTATAGTTGAGTGAAGTTGACTATTTATTATTAGAGTAAAGTTTACTATTTAAAGTAATTATCTATATTTTTATTCATTCCGTCAAGATATATGCAAGAAGACGGTCCTCTTAATTGGGTTGTTAATCATTTACCGTTCGAACTTCATCTACCTGGATATAATTATTGTGGACCAGGAACAAAACTTATAGAAAGGATAAAACGCGGAGATAAAGGTATTAACCTATTAGACGAATATTGTAAGGAGCACGATATTGCCTATTCTAAATCTCCTTTATTGAGTGTTCGTCATAAGTCTGATATCAAATTGATGAAAATGGCTAAAACACGTGCTTCTACATCTGACGCCAGTATCGGGGAAAAATTAGCAGCTAATTTAGTTCATAAAGCCATGTTAGCTAAAGTGAGCTCAGGAAGTGGATTGAAAAGAAAAAGTAAACCTAAATTTGGATTGAAGAAAAATATTAAAAATGTCATTGCTCATACAAGAAAACATCTCCAAAAGTTAAAACCCAAGGGTAAGAAATTGGCGATAGAATTAGCTTTAGCAGCTGCTAGAGAATTGGCAACGAATTCCAATATAAAGCTCCCGCGCATTATTCCTATTCCAAAAACTGGCGGATTTTTACCATTAATTCCGATTTTTGCTGGATTGTCTGCTGCTGGAAGTTTAGTTGGTGGAGCGGCGGGTATTGCAAAAGTTATTAATGATTTCAAGGCAGCTAAAAAACGTTTCGAAGAATTGAAGAGACATAATGAGCGCATAGAAGCTGTATGTATAGGAAAAGGATTACAACTTAAACCACATAAACATGGACTAGGGATTTATGTATCTAATTCAAAAAACTAAATACTAGGCTACCTAATCGAGCTCTTACTAATATTGACATTAATAAATACTCAAAAAGCATCCCATATTTTCGTGGAGTTTTTATGAGAGATAAACTTCCAAAATACCCTTATAGTTATGAATGTGGTATCGTTAATTTAGATAGCTCTGAAAACGCTGGAAGTCATTGGGTGGCCTATGCAAAAATTAAAGATTATATTGAATATTTCGATAGTTACGGTAATTTAAGACCACCGACGGAGTTAATTAAATATTTGGGTTCCTATATACATTATAATTATGACAATATTCAACCAACAAAATCATCCCTACAATTGCGGACACCTATGTATAAAATTTCTAAAACGGTTTTGGTATAAGAAAACATGATAAATAGTCGGGAATAATAGCGAAGTGATTAGTATGGGATCATGTCTGCCACGATAACTATCACTGGAAATAAATCAACATTAGACTCATATTTCCAACCCCCTATAAATACTTCGGATGGTTATGAGTGTGGCTTACTATACTTTTCAACCACAAATTCAGTGCCTAACATAAACGCTAGAAACAATGTGTTTTCATACGGTGAGGAATGTAAACAGATTCAATTACCTCACGGTACTTACGATCTATACGATGTTGTTGATTACCTTAAAGAGCATTTAAATGACTGTGATATCAGAATTAAAGCAAATAACAACACTCTGAAATGCGAAATATTTTCCACTACCATTATACATTTTGACATACCGCATAGCATTGGATCGATGCTAGGTTTTAAAAAAATAAAATTACAAGCAAATAAATGGCATGTGTCCGAGAATCCTGTCAACATTCTTCCACTGTCCGTTATCAGAGTCGAATGTGACATTATTCAAGGATCCTATATCAACGGTTCACCGTCTCATATAATACATGAGTTTGTACCAAACGTTCCGCCTGGTCATCGTTACATAGAAGTACCTAAAAACGTTATTTACTTTCCGGTCAATAAAAGTTCATTATCTTCCGTAACTGTTAAAGTCATTGATGAGCACGGGGAGTGCATCGACTTTAGAAACGAGCATATTCAACTGCGCCTACATTTACGAAAATTAAGATGATCATATTTTATAAAATCCCTACAAATAACGTGAAAACGAGTAATACAACTCGAAGAGCTAAAGCGCAAGGACGTGTCAGCAAATTGAAAATAATAACAAAGAGTAATAAAGATTTCCTACGTAAACTCGGTTTTAAAATTAAAATATGAGTATACTTGATATAACTGGTCAGCCTCAATTCGATAATTCAATTCAAAGTTATGAAATACATACTTACAATCCCTATAACAACAGCTTCAGAGAAAATGATGAAATACGGATTCCTGTTCATCAACAAGATTCATACATTTTACCGTTTGCCAGTTTTATTTATATTGAAGGACAGGCAGTGCTGACTGATAAAGATCACAAACCACTCCAAAAAAGCGTGAACTTTACTAATAATCCTATAATGTTTTTATTTAATGATATCAGGTATGAAATAAATGGAATTGAAGTTGATCGTATTAAAAATGCTGGTGTTTCTACAACGATGAAGTCATTTGTATCTATGAACGAAGGAGAAAGTAAAGTAGCTGCCATGTGGGGTTGGAACTTAAATGGGTGTACAAGCATTGATGGTTCATTTAGCGTTATTGTTCCATTGAATAAAATATTGGGTTTCGCAGAAGACTATAATAAAATCATAATGAATTGCAAGCATGAACTTATCCTTAATAGAAATAATACTAGTCTAAATAGTGTTACGATTTCTGATAATGATAATATTCAGATAAATATACAGAGACTGCAGTGGCGTGTTCCTCATGTAAAAGTATCAGACCGTGAAAGACTATCCTTGCTAAAACTTTTAGAAAAAGACAAAGCTATTCAAATAGCATTCAGAAATTGGGATTTGTACGAATATCCGATACTACCTAAAACTACAAAACATTCGTGGTCGGTGAAGACAACTTCTCAATTAGAAAAGCCTCGATATGTTATTATCGGATTACAAACTAATAGGAAAAATACAAAAACTAGAAATTGTTCTGTATTTGATCATTGCAATCTGACTAACATTACCTTGTTCTTAAATTGTCAATACTATCCATACGAATCACTCAATTTAAAATTTGGTGAAAGCAAATATAGTATATTATATGAAATGTACACGAAATTTCGTCAGTCTTACTATAGTGTTCCTGCGGATCCGTTGCTTGACATTAAAGGTTTTAAAGATAAGGCCCCTCTGTTTGTTATTGATTGTTCAAGACAGAATGAGAATATAAAAACTGGACCAGTTGATGTGCGATTGGAAATTGAGACGTTAGAAGACATTCCTGACAATACAACTGCTTACTGTTTGATCATAAACGATCGACTTTTGGAGTATAAACCTTTAAGTAACTTGGTTCGCAAATTATCATGAACGTTATTGTGGATGTGCAAGGATTTAAAACGGCTAACAATGAATTTATTTTAAAAGAAATTGCATTGATGAGTAATAAGCAAATACAAGTATTATTATTCCGACCACCATTCCCGTTTTATTCATTAAATAAGGTGGAAAGAAGACTAGTGAGCTGGATAGAGCGGAATAGAGAAATATATTGGAACGAGGGTGTTTTACCATATTCAGAACATAAGTATATTGTAAGCAATCTACTAAAAAATAAATATGTATATGTTAAAGGACTTGAAAAAACTTCTTGGGTAAAAAAAATATCAGGAAATAATAATGTTAATAATTTAGAAGATAAGGGTTGTCCTAACTTAATGAATTTATGTAAAGAATTTAGTTTAGAAAACGATGTGTATAGTTGTGTAAATCATTCCTCAGTATGTGCCTTGAAAAATGTAATGTGTTTAAGTAAATGGTATTCAAATAATGTATTTATATAAAGGTATTCAAATAAAAATCAAATAAAAATAATAATATGTGTTTTATTCGTACATTGAAGTTATTTCCAGATCAGATGAATTAGATAGAAATAACCTTTGTAGCGGAATACCCAACTTTCAGTTAACCAAGCTACAAGAGGTTGACTTCTTAATTAGAGGAAATTTTAAGTACTTACCTACCTAGATACTATTAGACCATAGTATTATAAATACGGTATTCCTAATATATTTGATTCATTCACATAGCAAACATTACGTGTAGAGGGTTATATACATTGCTATATGTAGAAAAAATGGTTAATTACTGTTGCCCCCTTAAATGCCTCAAGTCCCCCGATACTCAAGTTGACGGCCTCGCATGTCTTCTTTGTCATGCGTATAGCTATTGTCATTGCCGATGTGTCACATACATGACGAAGAACGAAGGCTATATTAAAATAGAGAATGAAATGGAAAAGTTCATGATCATCAAACGAAAATTTGAAGATGCTGTATACTGCGATTACAATATCGATAGCGGTCTAGAATACCTGGATGAGATGAGGGAACATTTAATCCGTCTTCAACAGTTAAAGAAAAAATCGGAGCGACATGATATGTGATAATGCGTTAATATGTGTATGCTTTACGAATTAGGATTTGTTTAAGCAAATGTTATTTTAATAATAATAAATTAAAAATGAATTTTTTTTTTTTTTTCTTGTTTCATTCAAATCAGACGATAGTAGTAGCAATAGTAATAGTAGTAGAAGCAATAGTAGGTGGGCTTCTTAAATAGAGTTCTAGAATATATGAATCATAAGTTCTTAAATTACTTCTTGACTACATGATAACTGAGTTCTATCAGTTCTTGAACAGATTAAAGGTTGGCCTCTTGAATAGAGAGGAGGTGACAATTGGACTTCTTGCATAGAATAGATAGAGTTATCGAATAGTAGGGATTAGGGGATCTGGATAGCTCCGGCAGTATCCAGATACCCTAATCCTTACCTACTGTGGGCATACCCAAGAAGCTATGCAAATGGCCCACGCTTTGGTGAAACATGGCGTAAGCATTCGTAATGCTGCCAAAGACTGTAAATTGTCCTATCCTATACTAAGAAAGTATGTTTTTAAAAGCAAAAATGATGAAAATATTAGTGCCCAATTCTGAAGTCAATACAGTATTTTCCCCCGAACAAGGAAGAAATCTGATAAATTATATCGAGCAGTGCGCAGTAAGTCAGAGAAAAACTAAGAAACGAACCCTTATAGGATTACTCTCTGTCACAGCCAATTTTTTCCGAAACTTACTGGGCCGGTGGAAGCAAGTAGCACAGGACCGGTCTGAGTGGCGAGCTTTGAGGGAGGCCTGTATCCAGCAGTGGACGTCTTTCGGCTGAAATGAAGGTGACTGGGCCGATTGAGTAGAAATTTGGTAACGACGGACGTGTAACAAAAATTAATGAATTTTAAACATGGACCCTAAATGATTTTAATGATGCCTCTAGTGATGATGAAGTTTTTAAAGCAAGCGGGGACTCATCTGGAGGGGACGAATTCCATAATGAAAGTGACGAAGATGAAAACATGATCGATAAAAACTTTGCACCCCTAAAACGAAACCGTAAAGTGGGTGATTATGTCATCATGTCATGATATTAATTCAAACACAAAAGATAAATAATTATTACTATGTTGCTAAAGTCTTAGAAGAGATTTTTTTTCCGGAAGATTCTGGGGCCGGTGTAGTAAAATGGAGTCTTGACTAATTCCGTGGTGGAACAACTTGTGGCTGAGCCAAATATAATTGGAGAGACCAAGACTGCGCTGGCTCGGACACGTGGAGAATGGGGGTAGATCGGGCTGTGAAGAGAGCGTACACCGGGCAACCAAGTGAGAAGAAAGATGTTAAATATATATTAATAATGAAAATCTGTTATTGGCAGTAAGGTCCAACTATAAGATAAACATGTATATATCATAAGTGCTGTAGATTTTGTGAAATAAAATAAATAAGTAAATAAAATTAATATTTCTGCATCGTACATATATTGTTTTATTTAGGATCCTACCATTATACTACATAGCTTTACATAAAGACATGTAGTTTCAAGTAAATCAATGTACTGATCCACTGTGTACACGGCCGGTTCATTGTAGACTCAACCCCGGTTCAGTGTGTACCTCCGTTGGTACACAGTTAACCATTTCTCAGATTTTCTTTAAAGTAAAAAAACTCGAATTCTACTAGGTTTTGGTCTATAATTTTGATGCGAAATTAAAGCCCGATAACCAGTTAGTGATCACGCAAAAAAGTGCTTAAATACGTTCACATAGGACCGACTTATGATGTCACAAATTTTTGGTGGTTCATTGTTGGACACCTGACCCTAACCGAGAGATCTGGGTTCGATTCCCAGTCCGGGCTGTCCGAATTATTTTTCTGTTACGGAAAAATTCCCACTGAGTTGGTCCCTCCTTTCCCTTATCCTTTCTTTCTCAATTTTCTTAAATTTGCTATAATATGGTTCTTATTTCAGAGACATGCATGGCTCCTTCGTCTACGATATTACGTTCTCTGAAGGTAGAAATAACAAAAAGATAGAGTATTCCAGCGGAACTAGCTATAGAGGATCCAGGCCAAGCAATAACTCCTCCTGCTCCTGCCAATACATGATATCGTTTTATCAAATCCCTCCCCGCATCAATAAAAGGAAAGCGCTTAACATGAGCGCTAATGAACCCAAAGTCAAACGGTGAGTTGCTATGACAAATAATTAGTAACTCGTTAATAGATCTCACAAGTTTATATTTGTTTATACGTTATTTTTCCAGAACGTATCAACTCATCCACGACGAGTGTGTTTCTCATGACTAAAAATGGCGCGTCGTAAAAGGAAGTCTCATATAAACGGCCTTTAAGACGTCGATAGGGCATAACTCTAATTATACAATACTTAATCGATTGATGTGGTAGGAATGACAATCAAGATTACGATGGTGTAAATTACTGTAAGAAATAGTAATAGTTGTATTATGTTAAATAAGCTAATTACCATAATTTAGCCATAGTCATTAGCATAATTATTAAATGTGATACAAAATAAAATATTGTCTTATTACTTGTACACTTTATTCAAATGTTTCATTGAAATTGATGTATAGCTATATTTTTAATTAAAACATTACAAATGATAATCTAGCACTCGAAATCGATTTAGTTAAAAAATCTGCTGGCCTACAGACAGGGGCTCATTGTCACGCTTCTCCACATGTGTTATATAAAAATGCTTCTTTGTGACTAAAATATCCTATGACCAATGACCAGAGGATCAGACAAAGACATCATTAATCGGTCATCGAATTTGTGTGGGTTCAGTAGCCTATTTTTTGCCAACCAACTGCGCATTTTCCGCATTGCAATAACAATAACGTAAATGTTAGCACTAATAAGGTGGGATCACTTTATGCGTCATTGAAAATTATTTTAGTGAATGTGGAAGCATTTAATTGATATAGTAGTATTGTTTATTACTTATTTTATGATATTGTTTTGAATTTTTGTCCCGTTATGTCATAAAAATGCACCGTAATTTCAATAGTAATTTATACATTTTAAACACCGATGGGTTATTGACTCGATTATTTGGATTCTCAAAGACTATAAATTAAAGGCTTACGGGAAACATCAAATTGTATCGATTTTGTGGTGTTAGTGTAGAGACTTTGGTGACTACGGTAAACTTATTGGTAAGTTTTTTTATCTTAGTGCTACATCATATAAATCAAAATGTTTGTAAGTTTTGGTAAATTTTTAATTTTTTATTGTTTTCTGCAACCCAAAAGCAACATCAAAGATGGCCAACTGTACTTCTGAACAAACGGTCCCAAAAATTCACAAGAGTGTAACTAGCAAGTTCATTAACTACCGGGAGCTTTATTGCTCCTGTTTCTTGTTCGGAAAACGAAAGGAGTCTAAGGATCCGCTGACCAGATCCGCCTCATGGTACATCCAATCTGCTGGAGACCAGCTGCAACCTTTGGGGTTAGAATTTGCTTACAAGTTCAATGTAGAGATTGTGGACGCTGGATCAGGCGAGGGAGCTATTGAAAACACTCGAAGCGCACCATTTATATCGCCCGATAAATAAAAACGGGTTTCAATTCTACCTGCCAATCAGAACTGGCTTTGGTAATTTTTTGCCGTAATTATTAACGATTATATCCACTTTTTTAGACTAAGTTAGAGTAAAATTGGACATAGTCTTTATAAATTCGTTTCTACATGCTATTTGTTGGGCGGTAATGAGCGCGCGCGGATATAAAAACTAGTCTGCGAGTGGGGATTAGAATTTATAGAGCTTACAAATCACAACCTCGGTCATACTATTTTTCATTTACAATCAGTCTGTTTCTCATCGTGATAATCTACACATCCGCAGCATAAATTAAATTAGTGCGAATTAAAAATGGATCGTTTGGGCCAGAAATTTAACTATATCAAGAAGCTAATTCGAGCAAAAGCAAACAACGCGGCGAAGGAAGAAGATAGTAAGAAAGAAAGTTCTGACAAAAAACAGAAATTTGATACTTCAGAGCAATTTGCCGCCTGTTCCAAAAGTAAGCCTTGTCAAAAAGTCTCTCAATTAAAATCTTCAGGAAGTAAGTCAGCAAAGTCAAATATGGCGGCGAGGAAGACAACTGCCTATCTGTTACTTAGAACGCCCAACAACAGTGACAGTTCGGGATCCGGTACAACAGACACTACCTCCATCTCTGAGTCATCTGACTAAGAACTGCCTTATCGACTGCAAACCGGTCAGCTGTTGTATCACAATGTTTTATGGTTAGTGCTAGTGAAAATGAAAAGGTTGTAATTCAAGTGTCTTAGTTTGTATCGTAATTAAGTACCCTATGTTGTGAGTATATGTTATGCTAATTATTGTCTTGTTTAATTGCAACCCATACACAAAGCCTGTAATGAAACCACATAAATTAGAATAAACTTTTGTTAAAATTAGTGATGAAATCATGAGGTCTATATCCTACAAACTTATTGCGTCTCTTCCGAAATGTCATTGACTTAACAAGAATCGTTTTAATTTGTTTACGATATTCTGAGCGTATAAAAAAGAGCTTGTTATGATCATATTGCATTCTTTATTCACTCGTCTAACTGAGAGAACATAACCTTCTTACGAGGTGAGTTTTATTGTAATAAACTATTTCTTTGTTCGGTAAAACAATTACATATTTTTTTAGTATGTCTAAACTTGTCACTAAGATGTAACTTAGATAGTTATCTAGCAGTAGCCTTAGGCTCAGAAAATCTGTTCCTTTTTGTGATAAAGTTGTTCTCGTTAGGGCTAGAAGATGGACCGTGTGAAACAAAGATATAACGAAACAAAAGAGCTCCTTAGAGTGAAAGCTCATAATGTTGTACAAAAGGGCTTTTCAAGAAAAGACGCCGCTAATTCTGATAAAACAGAAACAGTATACTCTTTTGAGAAAACTTCTTCTGAAAAATCTGAAGCTACTTCATCAGCAGAAAATGAGACAGCAAACTCACGTACAACGTGGCCAAGATTATTCAAAAGTCCTACATCTAGGAAATATGATCGGCTCTAAGATTCTAAAGTGTTAAAGTGTTAGTTAAGTTTTCACTACTAATGTGTATTCGGTTTTTCTAGTGACCCAAGCTAATCTATGTAAGTAAACTACACATACTAATTTATGTCTTGTTTATTCTAAGCAAACTCTATTGTTTAAATGTAGTATCCGTACAGCATTTCTTTTTAAATCACAGAGTTTAACTACCGAACAATTTTGCACAAAAAAATTTGTTCGGAAACAAAAACAAAATCATAAATCAACAATTTATTAATATGAAAACACATTTGATTAGTCATAATACACTAATTAGACCTGTCGATCACAGCCTATTGGACCAATATCAATCTATTAAAAGCACTTATGATTTTAAACACATGGCTATATTTCACTTATGTTTGCACGCGTAGTTATCAATCCATGCTTAAGAATAATCAAAAGTATACGGCTCTTTGGACCAGTCCGACTCCTTACGTAGCCAGATATGGCCCTTGTAGATTTCGGCTTTTGCTGACACCCCCCTTATTGTAACGAGAGCACCAGTGGCGGTCTTGTGATGGTTCATGTGTTCTTTCAAGTAGCTGTACATGACACAATCCAGAGTCTCCGAAGGGTAAGAATTCCACTCTTTAGGGATTATATGTATTGCTTTCTTAAAGCAATTAGGATTTTTTGTAGGAGATGTAGACATTGTTACACAATTTAACGAGCCGCAAAATTTGATAGTACGTCTATTTGATACGAATGCGTTTTTCTTTTGAATGTGTCCAGTCTACATTTGGGTTTTTATACTTGAGTCAGTTCTTTGTTCCACCAGCCAATCAACTAATTGACTTTAATCATCTCTTATTCCAGAGAAATGCGTCATAGTGCATTCGCAGACATAAAATATTGTCGATAAGCCAGTTCGTACCGGTGCATCATAAATGTCCGCTTTTCAACAACAAAATTTAGAATTCTTACGTTTGCAAAGTAAAGACTACTTTATATAATAGTAGTCTATAAAATATCAGAAACTTGTAGAGTACACAACTAGCACGTCGCACTATCACGAAAATAGCAAACGATTGTCGTAGGTCAGGTTTGTTGACTTTTATCACCGGCAGACACTGACCTCATCTAGCGAGTGGCACGAATTTCGGCGAAGTTTTTTTTTGTGGTGTTTCCGTTCAACTGGTCTTACTAAAATAAGTTGGCAATGAACTCATTACTGACTAAGGTCATCCAGATGGTCCTTTGTTTAGAGAAACGTCGGAAGATTCCTCAAATATTTGAATTTAGTAGTCGTAACACTTAAAATATCTTGGAACTTTTCTAAGATCTCACTCAAAGATTTGAATGAAAGTAATAACTAGAAACTTCAAAGGCCGCGTTTTTTTGATAAGTCTGGATTGCCAATTAGTCTCATTAGCACAAGGAGACTTTTTTTGTTTTCAGTCTTGTAGTCGTGTAACAATATTATAAATTATCTCAAAAGAATGCTATAAGTGCGTCATGATCAAGGAAATAAAAAAATTTTGGCATGCAGCGATACTTCATTAGTGAAACTATAATTTAGAATCTGGTGATAAATAGACTGGCTACGCTTTGTTTATTTATTCTGCGACGATGGAATATTTTGTATTTCAACTGATAATGATTCGAGAGATAGAATGCCTTTATGCTAGTAGAAAGAGATTTTACGCGAATAGTATATTACGTACCTAGGCCAGTAAAGTAAGAAATGTCTCAGATCACATGTAATTGTCGGCCGAAGCGAAGCTGAGGTCTACAAACATGTGATCTGAGGCTTTCTTATTTACTGGCCAAGGTCAGTATACACTTTTTCTAATCGACGAAGCCAGAAAGCGGCAACTTTGTTTAGCGCAGTGGCCAGAAAGTTGACGCTTTCTGGCCGGAGGTTAGAAAATTCATTTTGTTTTAACAGCTTGGTGTGAACAGTTGTTTTTTGTAAACAGGAGAAAAGAAACATTATTACGTCAATGAGTGAACTCAGCATGACTGCGTATGTGAAATTAGCAGAAGATATCCTAGTTCCTTCAAAGTGGCCTCTCAGCGGCATAGATACACTAGTGTTAATTTTGGCCAGAAAAATAATAGAGCAGTGTGATGTCGTGAGTCCTATTCTACAAGTAAGAGATATCCCCGCTAAATTAGTTACTCGAAAGAGTAACAATAATTCTGTGTATGTGTTTCAGGAAATCTCTAAAGCGTAAGTACTTTTGAGGCTCTAATTGACTATAACAGTGATGATACTCTAGGTCAGAGACTTCCATCGTTTCGTTTTCGATTTCAGAGAAACGATTGGGGCACACGTGTACGAAATAGTGCTACCAAAAGAAGAAAGCAGTATCCGGAAGAGAACATTCAGCGGAAGTAATTATAGCGACGAGTCCTGGCCAGACTACGCTGTTAGCGTTTCTAAGAAGGATAATAAGATATCGTACTACATTGCACCTCCACGGCTGGAGTAAGTTGCTTTGTGTTACACTCTTTATCGAAAACCCCCTGGACTACATTAAATCGTACCAAATTAGGTCTAAAGCAGCTTTTATATTTCCAGTGAGAAAACGTTACTTAGAATGAAAAAGAACCTATGTGCCGCGTGTCTCAACACAATTAACAGTCAGCCAACAGAAGGCGTTCATCAATTTGATTTTCTATCGAAGCATCAATTGAGTCGCAAAAAGACAAGTAGTAAATAGTGATATTTAACGCTACCATCTAATTAATAGGATTGTTTTCCAAACATTTTTTCTATGAAGTCGTGAAGTTTATCATCCGTTAATTTATTTCATGCGCTTGGGTAGTTGTGGGGTGTAAAATTTCCATTAGCAAATTAATGAAATTGAATTCGTGTGGCCTCTATTCAACGGGAGTATAAAATGTTGGTTATTATGATAGTATCTCATTCTTATTGTGGTGCTTCAACTGAAAGGACGTCGGTATTTAGTTTTGGACGTCATATTGTTACAAAATCATAATGGCTGAATACTTTGCAGTGAAAAATACTGGGACCTCTACTGAAGCTTACCTGAGCATCGGCCGCAACAGAATAACTTGCGCAAAATTTCGTCGCACCTCTTCTACATCATAGAAATCCAGGCCTTTAGTTCGTGCTCAGTCATGTACATCAGTAGCGCCGTTTCAAAAGAAACAACAAACTCAGGAAAGTAAAAAGTCGTTTGAATTACATTTTATGTATTGTGAGCTTGAGAAAATAGCAACTGGTCTGAAGAAGGTTCAAAGCGACCAATGTATTTGAAAGGATAAATAAATATTGTAATGGTTTGTGTTTTTGTGTTTCCTTTTCTACCAACTACAAACTACTGGAACGTGCTAGATTCTGATAATTCAATTTGTCAATGGTAGTAAATCGAACATCGCCCCAATTACTATTACAGAATTTATGTACCGTAACGATCTATTTAACACTTCAACACTAGAAGGTCATTTTCATTCATAACTATTCGCACCATGGCTTTGATTGTGAATGGCCGTATCATGTTGCGAATTGAACGGTCATTTACCTCGGTCATCACGTGGAATTCTTCAGTTATCAGTGTTTATCAATGGTTCGAATATTACGCAAATGATAAGACTCTCGACTATTTAAAAAATTTATTAAAATAAACACAAATTTACACATCACAAAAAATATCTGTTTACAAGGTAATTTTGTCTACGATTCACTTAGCAGCCAAAAGGTATCATGAAATAGTAGACTGTACATAAATTCAATAGCTTAATAGATAACAAAATGGTACCTCTATTTCTTTGGACCGTATTGGTCGACGTAAGTTAGAGCATATTCTTGAGGGTGTGGATTCCTTCTGAGATCACCATAACGTTTCATCCACAAGCGTTTATCATGGTACTCCAGTTTAGCTGCTACATCACCGATCTGTACAACTGCGCCCTCTACTTTTCTGTAGACGTTCCAATGGCTGACGAGGTTGGTTTGCAGCGTAGTTTCCAAAGCTTGCTGTGGATATGCTTTCCATTCCTTCGGTACGATACACGGCGATTTGTTGGCGTACCGCCAGTAGCGCGTAAACGCCGAATTTTCCGATGGTACAAAGGATGATGAAGGCGATGATGAAGACATCTTGTTTTGTAATGATACTAGCTGTGCCGTTAGTTGTTCTGGAGAAATCACTGTAAAATTAAGCCTTTATATCTTAGAGAGAGATTCATTCTGTCAATCAATCGCTTGATCGATTTTAATTATCTTTCGAGCTAGGGCTGTGCCAAAAGTTTTTTAAAATGCAATAAATTTCTTTTAACATGGTCAAGTATAGATTTATTGGGATTTTTATACAAGTAATATTTTGAGTTCAGCCCTAGCGCATATATAGTGTAGTTTGTTTAAAAAAATTTGCACTATTTCTTCAGTCATAGTAAAGGATTGTCATGTTAAACTTTTCCAACAACAAAAATTATTTTTTATTATATCTTTCAAAAACTAGTGCTCAAATTTCGGCAAAACATAATCTTTTTTACTCTTCTAGCATCCCCAGAATCATTTAACAACCTGTCAATTTTTAATGATATCCTGTTAAAGAAAACAATTGATATTGACGGGTAACCTTATAGCTATTAAATATTAACGCATAAGATTGATGATTGACACTGAATTTCATGGGCAATAATTGAGCAAATTGATCGGCAAGTGGAGTTTGATTTGTTTACATGAATTTGTTCACTCGTCTGAGATTTAATAAGATCATTAACCTATTTACAATCCAAAAAGATTTCCAAATTGTCGCTACAGAAGTAGATGAGTTTCAAAAATTAAAAACATATTATCGACTAGAAATCCACCTGTGATGAATACTGACCATGTAATGATTTGATGACTTATAACTGTCAATGAATTATAATAATAATCTAATGAAGAACAATAACAGCATAAAATAAAGACGAATTTTGAATCACTTCTTAAGTCAATAGCTTTTCCAATATTGAACATAAATGACGAACAAAATATTATTAGCATTGAAAAAAGGAAGTCCCTAAGTTTCGACATCGAGAATTATCCTGTTAAATAAGTCACCAGTCTTGCTAGCTTTGGATGAAATTCTAAAATGTATATTTTGCTATTTAATTACATGACTATCCCTCAATTATTAAATTTATAAATGTCATTTACATTACTATATTAATAGAGCGGCTCTAAATGATGTTAAAAGCATGAAAATCGGGACGATGGATGCTTAGTCCATATAAATCAATTAGACCCGTAGCACCAATAAATAAATAAATAAAAATCGGCCAAGTGCATGTCGGGCCAAGCGCAATGTAGTGTTCCGAAGTTGGAGAATACGATAACACAATTTTTTCAGTCATCCAATACCATTTGCAGCTTTTTAGTGAATTTCGGGGTGTACCGTGTGCCCTATTTAGTAACTCTTCATTTCGCGTTATTTCATTGTATTACAGCATGGTTGGACGCAGACGTGTCTCGCCGCAGCAGTGGGACATAATGTTGGATTTTTTTGATGAGAACCCCACGTTAGCCAGGGGAACGCTTACAAATGACGGGGCCCAGGATAAACAGAATGTTAATATGCTGTGGAGTGAGCTGGCCTCCCGACTGAACTTTGTCGGGGATGGCGTGACAAAAAATCCGCAACAGTGGCGCGAAGTAAGATTTTTAATAGTTTGAAATTTTTCTCCATTTGAGTGAATTAAAATTTGGTTTGCATTGCATTTTTTTATAACTTTTGATTTTATTTGTAAATAATAGTCAGTATTTTTTTCTTCATTTGAGTGAATTAAAATCTCGTTGCATTGCATGAACTATTAATACCTATCATAATATTCTTTGCACAAGTGCAATAAAGATTTTACATGCATTATTATGTAAAACTTTACAAAAAAGAAAAATGAACTCTCCAGAGGCTCTTTCGTATTTCGTATTAAAAAGCTATTTTCTTTTCAACAAATTAATTTTATTGAATTACCATATTATTTAAGCAATTAACAAATTCGAACAGCAATGCAAAATTCAAATCAAACATCTTAGAGAACATTTATAATATGAGTGTAGATGAAGTTGTGTATGCAACTGTACATAATTATGCCTATTGCGGCCAGGCCCTTGGTACTAATAACAATCATAATAATTTCTGGGTAATATTTTAAACCAGTATTGGAACAGCCAAAAGCACCAGCTAAAAAAAAAGCGACACAACAGCGCCAAGAGTCGGCGCGGACAGGGGGTGGCCCGTTGCCAACCCAACTTATGTGGACACCGCGGGAAGAGCGCATAATGGCATTCATGCCCAATGTGGTGGTGTATGGAGAGGAATCCGTTCAGATTCCTTTTGATGTAGGTAAGCTGTAGCATGCTGATGCTGATGCTTAATACTTCTGTGTGTTGCATGTATTTTGGGTTATATTTAAAGTAATGCATGCCTCATACATTAAAATGTATATATTTTTTAATCATATTATTAACCAATACCTGGGCATCCAAGCACCGCTCAAGTTCTTTGTATTTTTATATGACGTCACCAGTTACATATATGACTGAATGTGTGTGTAGCAGTACCAAAAAAATATATATTGCATACTCTTAAGAATTTGTCATGTTTCTTATTCATAGCTCCCGACCACTGGACTGGAATCCCCAGTATTCACAAATTCGCCCAGTGCGCTCTCGTGGCACCTGTCCATGGAGTCTGAGGCGTTAGAGGTCTGTCATGAGATTTATTATTTATATTTTTTCCAATATAACTCTTAAAAGAGCCTGTAGCCATTTTTTCAAATAAATGTTGGTCTCTTTACAGACACAATACCAGCATCCACCTCCCGCGCCATCATGCCTTTGCATGGACGGGAATCCCCTTCCCCAGTATTCACAAATTCGCCCAGCGCGCTCTCGTGTCACCTGTCCATGGAGTCTGAGGCGTTAGGTCTGTCATGAGATTTATTATTTATATTTTTTCAAATATAACTCTCGAGAGAACCTGTAGCCAATTTTTCAAATAAATGTTGGTCTCCTTACAGACACAATACCAGCATCCACCACCGCCACTGCCATTCAGCCAGAGCATCCGGCGCCAGTGGTAAGTTCCTTCCTTACTTGCAATCAGTCACCAGTTACATGTATGACAGACTGTATGTGTATCAGTACATAAAATGTACGCTTAAAACTTGACATGTTTCTTATCCATAGCTCCCGTCCACCTTCCGCGCCCCGACGTACGCCCCAGCGCCATTGGTAAGTTCCTTCTTTACTTGCAATTCCCGAGGTACTCCACGGTTATTATTTATTTGTTTCCCAATTGTAGTGTATGTGGCGCCATCTATTTCTCCATCGGGACACTATCGACTCCAGCAACAGTTCGGTGCACGAGTTGGCATGGACGCCGACCTGCTCAAACGC
Organism: Aethes cnicana; assembly: GCA_963971205.1. Classification (NCBI taxonomy): domain Eukaryota; kingdom Metazoa; phylum Arthropoda; class Insecta; order Lepidoptera; family Tortricidae; genus Aethes; species Aethes cnicana. Next base: position 2,092,801 of record OZ020291.1, on the reverse strand, counting down.
GGGAGCGAGACGCGAGACGAAAAGTAACGGGCGAGAAAGAGAAAGCAGGAGACGCGATAATAAACGCGCGCCAATGCAGAGACAGTCAGGAGAGGGGAGCCAACGCGTCGTGACGTGGAGACGCCGACGCTCGAAGGACGCTCTATTTGAAGCCCTGTGGAGTCCTACTAAGTTTTGGTTGGAACGCCGACAAGTTCGTCGCCTCATGAGTGTCGGAGCGAAAGTATTACGCCAGCACGCCTTGGTACCGGTGGCAGTTCCGTCGTGGCTACGTCCCCCCTGCTTTGTTCGTACGGTGCATGAAGATACCTGCACCTCCAGCTCCAGCCCCTGTGCTCGATCATCCCGCTCGTCTCCTTGTGGACTTACTATATTCGCGTGTGCCTAGTTTCATGCTCTTGATTTGTTTGTGGTGTACATTACAGTGTTGCTCGTACTGTTGGTTTTATTTAGTAAGCACCATATCAACCTTCTGGCACCTAAAGAACCCACCCCTGCAAGTAAGTTAGTATCGGTGGATCACATAGGATCCCATCGTATACTACATTGGCGCCCAAAGTGCAAGAGGTTCGATATGATGCAATAGTTCTGCCGAGTTGCGTAATAATTTTGTGCAGTGTTGTGTTTTTGTAACAAGTGTAAATGTACAGTGTATCATATAGTTCGTAAAAATTTGTACAGTGTGAAAGTTCTATTCTATTAGCTTAATATAGTTTTACGGTGACGTACTATGTTCCAAAGACGATAAATAGTTACCCGTTTCCATTGAGTATTTTCACGCAGACAAGTAAAATACCTCTAGCTTTTCACACGTACTCGTCGCTAACATTAGACTTAGTACCCATTGAATACTACTGGCCTGACACATACTCTCACAAAATTAGGGTAGGTAACTTGCTATAATCACATAGAATTTGTAAAGAGTTGATCCAATATGTACTAGTAACGTTGTAAATATTAGAAGTTGGCCATGGGGTCATACCTTGTGATACATAGTTAACAAATGTAGTTTTAAGATATTTAGTATAGGAACCTCGTGAGGTTGAGGTTATTTTCACATCGACACACACACACACTTCACAGACACATCACATACACCACCACCTATTGACACAGTAACTCACCCTGCTCGAGCGGAATTGCATTGCCAATCAGTAGATACACCTACACGTAAATTCACCATTTTTATTTTCGAGATATTCCACTGCGGCCGGCTGCCATTAATTTTTGTAACTTAGAGTCACCTTACATGCCATGGGTTAGTGAACTGACCACCGCTCATTACAAGGGAGGCTTGGTCAGCTCTATCCCAAAAGGCAGCCTTTGAACCTGGACTCGCCAGGGAGCATCCAACCGGTTTTTTACAGTACCAAGTCGGGTCCAACCTAGGTCCCGCAACTCTTTCTTCGCTCTAATCAGAGTGCCTTCCTTTCTTCCTGTATAAATGTATTATAGTGTACATAACTGTATATATGTATATTGCACAAATATTAGCTATAAGTCAAGGTAACATCGTTGGTTACATTTTGTTGTGATTTATTTAGTCGCGTTCCATTTAACAGTAATGTCACCAGTTTAGCTGTTAAGTTTGTAATTTAGTACCTGGATAGGCAACCTTTTCATTGCTTTTATGATATTATTAACGTTATTAGAGCTTTGTTGACACTTCTTTTGGTCAGTGTAGGTAGTGTGTAAAATGGTTGGTAGATTATGTTGTTATAATTTTCGTGAGAATTTGTTTTGGAAACTAGCTTGTTTTGTGATAAGGTTGTTGTTGGATTTCATGCTAGATGTTTAAAACTAATTTAACTGGTTCAGGTTAATTATTTATCCGTCTGATTTGACGTAGGTCGTAGGTTAAGCTAATGTAAATATGCACTGTACATAATGTAGATATCTGTAAATATAATCTCTATTAACTGTAAATATCTGTAAATACGTCGTACATTTGCCTAGTAGAATGTTTCTATGCGTGACTGTAAAATTCCTGGTGATATTACTGCTGGTTTCTGCTCAATTGCAGACTATTCATATTAGAACACCTAGACTATGTTATTTCAATGTGACGATCTTTTTATGCTAAGTAATGTAGGATTGCTTTTGTACTTTGAAAGCCTGATTGTAGTAGTTGACTTGATCTGATTCCGTGTATGTTTATTACATGTAGTTTTGTTTACGTAGGTATAGTTAAGTAGACAATCTGTATTGTTCTCCTTTTTTTTTATTGGTTAGCAACTTAGATAATTAGTCTAACGACAAGAAAGTCTAGATAAATGATTATGTCATTTCGGATTATAGTTTTAGTTTGCTGGTATTTCTTATACTTGAAATTGTATAACTTCTCATTCATAGAGCCTCTTCAGTCTTTTTTTTTAATTGTTTTTTTTTCATTAATGAATTGGAGGGATAATGTAGTGTATGTGGCGCCATCTATTTCTCCATCGGGACACTATCGACTCCAGCAACAGTTCGGTGCACGAGTTGGCATGGACGCCGACCTGCTCAAACGCGGGAGCGAGACGCGAGACGAAAAGTAACGGGCGAGAAAGAGAAAGCGAGAGACGCGATAATAAACGCGCGCCAATGCAGAGACAGTCAGGAGAGGGGAGCCAACGCGTCGTGACGTGGAGACGCCGACGCTCGAAGGACACTCTATTTGAAGCCCTGTGGAGCCCTACGAAGTTTTGGTTGGAACGCCGACAAGTTCGTCGCCTCATGAGTGTCGGAGCGAAAGTATTACGCCAGCACGCCTTGGTACCGGTGGCAGTTCCGTCGTGGCTACGTCCCCCCTGCTTTGTTCGTACGGTGCATGAAGATACCTGCACCTCCAGCTCCAGCCCCTGTGCTCGATCATCCCGCTCGTCTCCTTGTGGACTTACTATATTCGCGTGTGCCTAGTTTCATGCTCTTGATTTGTTTGTGGTGTACATTACAGTGTTGCTCGTACTGTTGGTTTTATTTAGTAAGCACCATATCAACCTTCTGGCACCTAAAGAACCCACCCCTGCAAGTAAGTTAGTATCGGTGGATCACATAGGATCCCATCGTATACTACACAATATAACTCTTAAGAGCCTGTAGCTAATTTTCCAAATAAATGTTGGTCTCTTTACAGACGACACCAGACCAGCATCCACCACGGCCACCGCCATTCAGCCAGAGCATCCGGCGTCAGTGGTAAGTTCCTTCTTTACTTGCAATCAGCCACCAGTCACATGTATGACAGAATGTATGTGTATCAGTACATAAAATGTACACGCTTAAAACTTGTCATGTCTCTTATCCATAGCTCCCGTCCTACTCCCGCGCCCCGACGTACGCCCCAGCGCCAGTGGTAAGTTCCTTCTTTACTTGCAATCAGCCACCAGTTACATGTATGACAGAATGTATGTGTATCAGTACATAAAATGTACACGCTTAAAACTTGTCATGTTTCTTATCCATAGCTCCCGTCCTCCTTCCGCGCCCCGACGTACCTACGCCCCAGCGCCAGTGGTAAGTTCCTTCTTTACTTGCAATCAGCCACCAGTTACATGTATGACAGAATGTATGTGTATCAGTACATAAAATGTACACGCTTAAAACTTGTCATGTTTCTTATCCATAGCTCCCGTCCTCCTTCCGCGCCCCGACGTACCTACGCCCCAGCGCCAGTGGTAAGTTCCTTCTTTACTTGCAATCAGTCACCAGTTACATGTATGACAGACGGTATGTGTATCAGTACATAAAATAAACTTACACTTAAAACTTGTCATGTTTCTTATCCATAGCTCCCGTCCACCTCCCGCGCCACACCTCCGTCCCGCGCCCCGACGTACGCCCCAGCGCAGCGCCAGTGGTAAGTTGCTTCTTTACTTGCAATCAGTCACCAGTTACATGTATGACAGACTGTATGTGTATCAGTCAGGGCTTGGAACCGGTTTAGTTGAACTTATGAAATGTTTAAAAAAACCAATGATTTTTCTCGAGCGACAGGGGCGTCGGGCGGGCACGTCATACCACAGGCTAACTAAGATATGCTAAATAAGTCTTAGAAAGGTACTGCGTGGCCCGACACGCACTTGGCCGGTTTTTTAGATATTTAAATGTATGTCCACGGAGTTCTTAATGCGGGGGATAATTTATTCTGGCATTTTATTATACTTTTTTGCAAAGGTAAATTATATCAGTAAAATTTTTGAACTATTCGAAATATTCGTTTAATTCGAATAATTAATGTTGTCGAATTCGAATATTATTTGTGGCGAATAATTCGAATATTCGAGTATTCGAATTGCAAACCCTAGTCGAGGCTGACTGACTGATCAACGCCCAGCCCAAACCGCTGATGATAGAAGTTTGAAATTTTGAGACAACATTGATTGTAGTTGTAGTCGTCATTTCAGAAAGGATTTTTCGAAATTCGTACAGTAAAGGTCAAAAATAGGGGTACATCGGTTGTATGCAAGTCCGTCATCTTTAAAGTTGTACAAAACATTATGGTTTAGGTGCTTATTAGAATCAAATTAAACATGTTTCAGCATTTTAGTAATTTTGTCTTTAAGGAGGTGAAATAGGGGATGAAAGTTTTTATAGATGAATCATCATCTTTGAAATTAAACTACCGAAATATTATGATTTAGATATTTGATTACAAATAATAAAACACGTGTTTCAGCATTTTTAGAAATTCCATATTTAAGGGGATGAAATAGGGGATTAAAGTTAATATAGATGAATCATCATTTTTGAAGTTAAACGTCCGAAATGTTATTTTATTTTATCTTATTTATTTTTATTTTATTTATTTATTGAGGAGTACCAACAGCTAAATTAATACAATGATTTAGATGATCAAATGATTCAAATAATAAAATACATGTTTCAGCATTTTTAGAAATTTCACCTTTACGGGGGTAAAATTAGGGGATGAAAGTTTGTATGGATAAACTTATTTGAAGTAAAACGGCCCGAATATTATGATTTAGATATCCGATTACAGATCACTGAAAATGTGTTTCAGTAATTTTAGAAATTTTACATTTACGGGGGTGAAATAGAGGATGAAAGTTTGAATGGTGGAACCGTCATTTTTGTAGTCAAACGCCTGAAATGTTATGATTTAGATACTCGCATTTCTCGCCACATTCTGGGCATCTTGGGTCATCTTTTATCTTCAGAATAGTTAGATATCTGTTCAGTGTGCAGTGTCCTGTAATTATTCCGACGGATAGTCTTAATTGTTCCTGCTGAGTCCTATGGCTTGTGTTGTTCTTTTCTTGTCTATGTTTTTGATGAAGATCTTTAATTGTTTGTGACCCTCTAGACCCTGCCATCTTTGGTTTGCTTCTTGTATTGTCAGGGATGTTTGCCGAGGCCTGAGTCGACTGCTTCTATGCCACGATGCGCAGGCGGGCCGCGTCCCTGGTGAGCCGCGTACGGGCCAGCCCCAACGCCATCCTGAGCATGATAGGGGACAGACTGGACTGCCCCTATCTACTTCACTGTTGTGGACTACATGTCCCACTAGGTTAAGTTTCTCTTGTATACTAACACTTAGGATTAATTAATAGTAATTGTTACTAACACATATGAGTTCTGATTACTTGAAATAAATGTATTTATTATTATTATTATGAAGAAATGTTGGTTTGTGCCGGAACGCGGATCCGCGCCGGCACACAGCCATATTGTAATTCCAGCAGCTGCGGCATACCAAAGGTTAATAAAATCACGACGATTTACAGGTTGTTATGGGTTGTGATGTAAATAACGACAGTGACATGTGCAAACAACTGGAATATATTTTGTGTAATAATAAAGCTAAACTTATGAACTAAGAGGGCGCCAGGAGGGTTTTAATTGTCGTGAACCAGGAACCCTGCCAATCCTGAATGTCGCCGGCTAGCTTGTGTCCTTGACTTGGTCTCTTACTCCTCAAAATGTATTACAGGAATACGGTGCCAGGAAGGGCATTTCATTAGGCCCACTTACTGCTACTTAAACACACCGTGTAACACAACCATAATATGACCAAAAAGTCTTTATCACAATATTATTGCTTACTCGATAATTTCAATGGCCGTAACAAATTAATATAATGTGGGTACATCCACCATGACCGAACACAGTTTATTATTAGCGTCTACTCGCAATGAAACATTTCGACGAAGTGCCCCAATTACCTGAGGTACGTTTATTTTATTTCAAATTCAAGAACGGTCAAAGTAAGAAATGCAAACAAACAAACATGGAAAAAGAGATGCCAGTGTGCGGATTTGAACCCCCGTTCACCGCGCTTAAGGCGGATGCCTAGACCGTTGCGCCATTTCGACCGTTATTGGAGCTTACGAAATTGTGCTATGTATTCAACTACGGCCGCTAGTGCGCACAAGTCACAACATAACAAGGTTTCCTTGGACTCTGCATCTGTATTGAAAGTGCAAAAAAACTATTTCAACACCTAGTGGAAAACGATGCGTGTAACCTAACCTATTTACCTTTGCATAAAATTTCTCAAGATCACATAGGAGCTCTTTTTTTGTAATGTAAGATCAGCCGGAGGTTGTAACAATAACCCGACGCCTCTTCAGTTTGAAGGTATATATAAAAAGATGTTAATACATACAGAAGCAATCTAAAGCAGGAAATTGTATACCCTTAGAAGAAAACATATCAATTTTAAATTGTTCTTCGGTTGATCGAATTAACATCACAACAGAACGAACCAAAAACTTTTTGCAGAATAACACGCTCGAAGAAGATGAAGATGATTTGGACATTGCAGTACAGGAGACGTCCCTGTCGGTATTAGCTGAAAATATAATCGAATATATTTCTGGGTTTGTGGTTAAATCATTAATAATTCGGTACCGATAATACAGAAACGCGTTGAGTAACCTTAAAGTCCGTCTTTTCAGAATGAAGAAATCATAAAATCAGTAGTGCATAGTAAAGACTGTCAACCTAATTATGCGAAGAATGAAATAGAGCTCAAACTGATTGAATGCCAAAACAAAGCCTCTACCGACTTTATAAGTTCGATTCCAAATATTTACAAACAAACGAGACGGGAAATAAAGTCCCTAGGATACCATTTGGTTACTAAGGTACCAAAATATAAAAGTGTGAACACTACATTATACAAAAAAAGAAACGAAGCAGCAGGAGTGCCAAAATTGCATTGCCTAAAACCAGAAGAAGTGACCGTACCTAAACTATACTCATCCATGCTCTTGGGTGATTATGATTCTGAAGGGAGAAGAATTTTAGTGTTTTGCTTGCCTGATATGATAAAACACTTCACGGATGTAAAAGAATATTACGGCGACGGCACTCATAAAAGCTGTCCGAAACCTTTCGCTCAGATCTATACTCTGCACGGTGATTTCTTCAGTACTCAGACGGAATCGCGTATTTTACCAATGGTTTATACTTTGATGTCGGATATGTCAGCAGAAAGTTACATAATCATGTTCAGAATCATTTTGTCCCGCATCAAAAGTTGGAAACCAAGTAAGTTTATGTTTGACTATGAAAAAGCGTCAAAAAAGGCTGCATTAAAAGTTTTCCCAGATGTTAAGATTAAAGGATGTCATACCCATTATTCCGATAGCCTTTGGAGAAAAGCTAAAAAGCTAGATCTGAAAAAGAAAAATGCGAAGTGGCCTAAAAAAATTGTTGCACTTTGTTGTGTGTTACCACTTCTCCCAAATAACCATATTCGAGGGTAACACTAGGTTTTTTTAAGTTAAATTTTAGGCATTTTTTGAAAATATTGTGATCCATAATATCTATCTGAATATCTGTTTTATTTCTAACTAGGTACACTTAATAAGATCAATAAGATTGTGAACATCCACTATCCGCGATAAATATCGCTCGATATGAATCGCGATATTTGGATCGAAATCTAGGATCACGATGTTTATCGAGTGTGTAGTATAAGTGTATCACGTATCGTGATACGGATCGCTGTATTTCTAGAAATCCAAAAATCCACGATCTGTATGCAGTATCGTCGATAAATATCGAGCGTCTAGTCTCTAATCGATATTTATCGCGTCAGTATTCATTCTGTCAGCGATGGAAGAGGACGTACATGTTGACGCGGCGCCCGCCGTACTTGAATCGAACGATCAAAAACACTTGAAAGAATTCATACTCTTGTTAGAAACACTACCTGAGGTATGGGACAGCTCAAATGTGAGCAGTATGAATAAAGTGAAAAGGGCGAATGCCAATGAGCAGCTGCTTATATTTTTTAAGAGAATTAAACCATGTGCGACAACTAAAGACGTAATTGCAAAGATTAACTCATTGAAATCTAAGTACAGGAAAGAATTAAAAAAAATAACAGATTCTAAGCGATCTGGTGCTGCATCGGAAAATGTTTACACTTCGAAGTCTTGGGTATTTCATATGCTGAAATTTTTAAATAAAACTGAAGAGCCCATTGATGTGGTAAGTTTTTTTTATTTTATCTACATAACCTAAAAATTACATTTATTTATTGACGTTATAATAGTTACGGAATTTGTCTCTCAGCAGCTTGGCACTGTTTAATGTATTTCTGTATGTCGTACGTTGCATACCTACTAATACGTTATTGTTTCGGTTATCTTCACTTGACGAAATATATAGGTTCTGTTTTAAGTCAATAATTATGTAAATAGCAACATGCAGTCTTAGTCACTATTGTAGCCTTTGCCGGTGTTAGCCATATGGCTTTTTGAAAAACACCGAACTTAGCAGCTAATATGCCAAATGCACACTCAACCACACCTCTAACTTTTGATAAGCGGTAATTATATGTTAGTTCCTCTCTCGTGGCACTTATCAACGCGTATGGTTTCATCAAATTAGGCCCAAGGGCGAAAGCCTCGTCTGCTGTAAATACAAATGAATGGATGTTTCTGTAGTATTTGGCAGTGGGGCCGCTTCTGGCAAGTTCAATTGTCCTTTCTGATAAGAATCCCAAAATTTGGTATGATAAAGGACACCACCATCGGAAACTCGTCCATTGCAGCCGACATCAATCATGATAAATTCTTTCTTCGCATTTACTAGTGCCATGAGAACAATATTGTAGTAACCTTTATAATTGTAATAAAGTGATCCAGAATCTGGCGGATGTTGAATTTTTATATGCTTTCCATCAAGCGCGCCAAGACAGTTGTAAAAATCATGCAATGTTTCAAAATCCGTTGCGATGTTCATCCATTCTTCTTTTGTTGTTGGTACCTGAAAAGCATAATATAAGGATTAATATCATATGAGATTATAAGTATAATAGCATTTTTTTTTTTCAGAACGCGTTCTCTGAAAACGAAGAACAAAGTGAATCTTCATTTTCTTCTATGCGTGAACCTGCTCCGCCGGCAAAAAAACTTAAGAGGGGGCCAGTAGCAAGACAGAATGATCTTCTCGAAAAAGCTTGCAATTATTTGTCGCAAACATCTCATCAACCTGTGTCTCAAACAGTGTCATTCCCAGATATAGATCCTTCTGCTCTTTATTGGACTCAGAAGCTAAATAAATTGAAGTCAACTCAAAGACTGCTCGCAGAAAAGGCAATCAACGAAATTCTTTTTGAGGCTGAACTTGAGACACTAAACAGGGACTCAGTACAAATAAACATTGGTTCTCCAGTATTGAACCGGTTTGTATCTCCGGTGTCAGGTGGTCCATCGCCATCACCAAATAGTGTATATACTGTGTATCCGCCATCACCGTCACCGAATTACTCAAATTCTTTATCATTACAATCACAGTCCGGAAAATTGTGTTTCAGTGTCCACCCCTCAAACAAATGACGTTCCAAGTTTTGCTCAAATCACTACTGGCGTGCCTTCTAATTTAATCATAACAAATACAAATAATATACGTAGGCACAGTGAGACCAGTTATACGTTGCATATTCCGTCTACATCAAACGATTTCTCGGATTATACTGCAGAGTCGCTTTTCTCCTCTTACAAAAGTTAATAAGTATAAAGCTATTGTGATTCGTACCAATAAATAATTAAAAACATTAAAAATGTATTATGATTTATTTCTTACCTTTATATATTCCCGTAGAACATATATAAGTGCTTCACAAGTACTTATAATTGCTTGGCTCACAGATTCAGATGACATTATTCCTGCAAATCTCATATTTTTAAAATATCTCCCTGTTGATAGATAATGTAAAGTCAGAGCCAGCTTTTCTCTCACAGTAATCGCCTTTCTCATTACTGTATCTTTTTTAATCAAGTATGGTGTAATAAAATGTGTACGAGTGTACTCAATGAAATGAAATTTACCGTCGTACTGACGCGATTCGTATCGTATGTGTAGTATATCAAAATATTACTAGATAAATATTGCCTTAATATCGCGTTAAATATCGCGATTCATATCGAGCGTGTAGCATTCGCCTATAAGTAGTAACACAAAATGGATTGTGAATGCTACAAACATTTACTAATTTTTAAATGAAAATACGCCCCACACCCGCGCCCGCGTTGCGTCTATGGACGCACGCCGCCATTTTATTTTCAACTGTGCTGTGCTTTGGGTGGACGCCGCGGACGGCGGACGATACGAGGTATGGATCAGTTTACAGCCGACTTATTGATAAATTGGGGGCTAGACAGATACGTGGGTGCATTTTGTGGTAAGTGTAGGCATATTTTATTTTTCAACACCCTACTAAAATTTTCGCTGACCGGAGGCGCTTGTCATGCATTACAATTATATAGGAGTCGTTTTCAAAACAGATGTACTTTTTCTCTATTTTATCTGTCCCCTTTAAATAATATTATGTTATAAATATTATCGGGCCTATTAAACTGATTTGCTCATTTAATAATGTTATTTATACTTATGACAGATAGTTCAAATCATATTTTGACTATTATATCAATTATTTCATAAAATAAATAGTACAAAAGTAAATTCAATTTTAAGTGGTTCAAAGAAAATTCTTTTGTCCCACTAGTACACTTGCAAGTTCAATTTACTCTTAATGCCTTTTTTTCTTTCAAATACACATATAATTGCCATAAAACCTATCACCTGGGATAGTCTTTTATTTAAAATATGAGGTTTTATTCACGTAACCTTATAAATGACACACTAAATCTAATTTCATTACGTTGTCCACTTTTTTATTAAGTACTTTGTGTTACTCCTACTGTGTGACGACGATAACAATTCAATTTGATCTGTTGAGAACGCATCCATAACATTTTTTAGTCTAGCAACACTGTAAGGTACTACCAACGTAACAAATGACAGCGAAGCCATTTTATTTTCGCTGACATTGAACCCTTTGTTGTGCTCGTGTTTTGTCGTGAAAATTATTCTTTTGTATAACGTGGATCTTGCAGGTATGAAATATGAAATAAAAATGCATTAAGAAATCGACCCAAAACATACTAAAGAAGATCCAATTGGGGAAAACAAGATTGAAACAAAGGAAAAAAATGACTCTGAAGTAGATATGGCCATAAAAACTGATTTAGGAGAATATAACCTAGCATTAAGTGAAAATGTGACTGAAGAACCACCTAATATGAAACAGGAAACGGAACATATTAAATACTATATTAATGACAGTGTTTTGGTAAGGTATTATCAAAAAAAGTCCTGGGTATATTACATAGGTTTTATAGAAGATGTCGAAATCGAAAAAAACCTAACTTATTACGCTATAAAATTTTTAAAAACTGTGAAAAAGCCCAATCTTAAATTTGTAACTCCCAAAAAAGTGGATAAAGATATAGTTCCCTCTGAATGTGTCGTAAAGCATATAAATTTAGAATTGGTTGCAAATGGGTTCGTGATAAGGGATAATGATGATCACATTTATTTTAGTTACATTTTTTGTATGTCATACGTAAGTTCTATTAGTCTCTATACATTTTTAATGTTCAGTATTCTGGCTCAAGAGAATTATCATGAGTGAGCAAATGATTATGAATATTTAGAAAGATTTAAAATGTTGTTTAATTTTTGATTCAAATATTTTTGATACGTTTAGAGCCTTTTTATTTATGTCAATCAATGTTGCCATACATGGTTCCTGTTAGTATTATTAAAGTTTGAATGTCCAGTGTTCAGTGTCATGGTTATGGCTTGACAAAAAGACCACAAAAAGCAAGTAATTATTAATATTTATCTCTTGTTTAATTTTGTATAAAAAATTGTTACGTTTTTTTAAGTTGTTTAATGTTGCTATAGATGCTACCTATTAGATCATTCTTAAAGATATCAATGATCAGTATTATGGCTCGGGAAAATAAATATGATTGGCAAAACGAAAGTATTAACATTCCGAAAACTTTAAAATCTTTTTAATTTTTGATACGTTCAAAGCCTTTTAAATATTTAAGTCAATCAATGTTGCTAAACATGCGTCCTATTAGTATTATTAAAGTTTGAATGTCCAGTGTTATGGCTATGGCTTGAGAAAAAGGCCATAATAAAAAGTAAGTGATTATTAATATTAAACAGATTTATCTCGTGTTTAACTTTGTTAAATTATTTATAAGCAAATGATTATTAATATTATAAAAAAACTATATTGTTTAAATTTATATCCAATTAAAATGTCGGTAGAGATGCTATTAGTGCGTACTATCATAATGGTTAATGATCAGTATTATGCCTCAAGAAAAATAATGATCTCTTAATATAGATAAAGTAGATCTGTTAATTAAATCCGTTGATTCTTTACCAGAATTTAATAAATAATATGACATCTAATACTTTGTCTTTACATTTTATCACTTACAAAAATCAAAATGATGAACTGGCCCTTATAAAATCCTCTGCGTTACAATATTCTTTTGTGTTATGAAAATACTTAGATTCCTCTGTGTTTATTTTGTGTTACGTACACGTATTTTGAAAATGACTCATAGAGGAACGATCACGTAAAAGCCGGGATAGATTGTTGCCCGATATCTTTTGTTACATACTTAGCTAAGTAGTATTATTTAATTGAAGGCCAGTGGTTTTAAGGTATGTGTCTACATGAAACAATGTACCTAAGTCAATAACGGTGATGGTACTTATGTGTATAACACACTTATTAACACAGAAAACTCTTTGTTACTACTAACAAGCTATACAATACATAGGTATAAATCTGAAATAAAAGCATGGGGTTGGTTGTGTCAGTTATTTTATGTTTGCAGAGGGCAAAGTTGATTCTGGGATCCTACGACTGTTGGCAAACGATGAGATAAGCCAGCTTATACCTGTACCTGGAGACAGAGCCAGATTTTAAGTTAATTTGGAAAATTGGAAGAAAGAGATAAATACTCTTTCAACAGCAGAACCATGCCTGGATTCTACACCAAATGTATGTACCTTTTTCAATCCCTAATGCCTGCCATGTATTCTAAATAATTTGTATCTGATCCAAACTTAAATAGATTTAGGACTGGTTAAAAAGTTTTTATCAGTCACTTACACAGACATTCATAAAAGGGATTAAATCCCTATTTGCTTCTAAGACTGAAATAATCTTATATATATAATTCTTCTGTTCGAGCGTTTGTCACCTAACTCCTAAATGGCTGACCGATTTGGATGAAATGTTGTGTGTGTATTTGAGTGGGTGCGCTGCTGTCAGTTTTTAGGGTTCTGTACCCAAAGGGTAAAAACGGGACTCTATTTCTAACTTCGCTGTCTGTCCGTCCGTCTGTCTGTCACCAGGTTGTATGTGAAGAACCGCCATAGCTAGACAGTTAAAACTTTCACAAATTATGTTATTTCTGTTGCTGCTATAACAACAAATACTAAAAACAAAATAAAATAAAAATGTAGGGGGGCTCTTTGGAAAAAAACCCATCCAGTCACACTCACACTCAAACCTGTTACTAGATAGGACAACTTTCATAATTAACTCCCAATAAGTCACACTCAACTGTCACACTGTAACTCGTTGGGAATACTTTTTTGCAAAGGATGTCCAACTAGTCTCAATAAATATAATCATAGGTGTAATAAATCTACTTAACTGAAAAAAGGTGAGATCTTTTTTGTAACATTCAGTGACGCAAAATAGAGATTTCAGTTTGCCATGCCACCATCGCCTGTCAATTCACAATTCACATATAGTTTTCCGACGTACGCCGCAATGTAAGAAGATTGTCAGTCTATATAATTGTTTTGTCTATGGCATAACTAAGTAAAGGTATAAGGTGAAAAGAAACGCATGTTTTATAAAAGCCCTTACAATGTCCTCCCAAACATTCCACCCAAAATTCACCATTTCGCCGGATTCCTATCGGCCGCTTCCGATGCCCCGCCGCAGCCCAGTAAACAGGATTACTGGAGGTACACCGAAGACATCCTGTGGAAGGAATCCGGCTACAGGAAGGATCTCGACGATATCACCGGGAACTGTGGCTACGATAACCTCATCCTGGAGCACCGAAGATGGCTCACCATCTTCAATAGATTCCTGCGCGTCAAGCACCGCATCGACCCGCAGCCCTGCTACCCTGAAGAAGCGACGATCACCACCGTCGCAATGAAGCTCGCACAGCATTACGAGCAAATCGCTACGCAGCCAGAATGCACGGAAAGCCCCAACTTCTCGTCGTGCTCTACCCAGACAGAGCCGACGCCCGAAGCCGCTTCGCACAAGGTCACCAGCGCCCCAGCAAGCCCTGAGCCGCAAGGAACCCCGCACAGCAGTCCTCGAGCCTACTCGGACGCCGTCGCGGGGCCCTCCACGAGCACGCCGAAGCCCGCTCACCGCACGCCGCAACCGCAACCAACCGCCGCAACTCCAACGCCGAGTCAGCGCGCCGCCGTTACCCCGGCTACTGCAGCCGGAAAGGGACCTCGCTACCCCCCCCCCCCCCCCCCCTGGTGGTAGAGAGGCTCCCAAACTGGCCCCGCCACCTAGCTGCCATCACAGCCCACCTGGGCCGCAAACCGAACGTCCGCTCATTCAGGGCGGGCCTTCGGTTTATACCCGAGAGCGCCGAGGAGCACCGCTACCTGCAGCAGTACTTCGAAGCGCTCCAGAAAGAAGACACCACCATAGAATGGTTCTCCTACTCACCGAAGGACGAGAGGAAGGTGAAGGTGGCCATCCGCGGCCTTCCAGCGGACACGCCTACCGACCTCATCCAGGAAGCCCTCAAGAAACACCACGTCGAAGCAGAGTACGTGAAGCGCATCCGGGGACGTAGCGGCCGCCCCGGATGTATATTCTACGCTCTGCTCAACGGCCCAGTGACTAGCATCACCGGCGTGTACAGCGTGCGCGAGCTGCTGGGCATGCCGGAAGTCCACATCGAAGGATGGCGCGGGAAGAAAGGGCCCGCGCAGTGCCACCGCTGCCAACAGTTTCGACACTCGTCGCACTGTTGCGGCAAAAAGCTCGCCTGCGTACGCTGCGGCGGGCCCCATGCTGCCTCTTCATGTGAGCGACCGCTCACCGATCCAGCCACCTGTGCCAATTGCGGAGGCCCACACCCCGCAAATCACACCAACTGCCCCATATTCCGGAGGGAGGCCCGGAACAAGAGAGCTGGGACGATCTCAAGATCCGCCCCACCACGCAGCGGCCCGGTCACGCGTGCATCCCTTATGGCGCCGGCGAACCCTCCAGTACCACGCGGAGGCCGACCGAAGAAAGCACCGAAGCCACCACTGAAGGACGCCCAGCCGACTCCAGTGACCACACCAGCAGCCCCTCCGGCAGGAGGCGTAAGAATGAAGCAAGCGCTCTTTGCACTCGCCGAGCAGATGCAGGCGCTAGCTGCGCAACTCGACGCACTAAAGGAAGTCAACTTGACAGTTTCAAGTGAAAGGGACCCTAAAAGCCGCAGAAGGCAATTGATACCACCACGCCGCCGATAGGCTGTGTGGCCCCAAAACCAAGAAGGTGATGCTATAATATACCTAGATTGGTAAAATAGCCATATCTCGTTGTTACGAGTAGCGACTGAAGCTGTCAAGAGAGCATCGCTCTAATGACTTCCCCCACTACTACTGGCTTCGCCAGTAGCAGTGTGAGATGACTCGAGTTCGTGTTCGCCTCGCCCCTTCTTCTTTCATACAACCAAGCGCACGCGCGTCGTACCTACTACATATTGTGAAATATAGTAATTAAACTATTGCATTCAGAGCGTTCTTTTCAATTCTATGCGCCGACAATGATTTTATTAAAATATAATGAGTCACTAAGGAATAAGGATGTCAACATTCTTCAGTTGGGCTGCGACTGAATTGTTTGAATTGAAAGAGCTGTACAAATTAATGTCAAATTTAATAGAGTGAAAAGCTCATTTTCCAAAAGATAGGTCAAGTATTGTTATTAATAGAACAATTCGTGACGCACTTCTTTTTAATTTCTAAAATTGACATAAAATATATACAAAAAGATACTCATACTAAAGAGGTACAGGTTCGCTGGTCATCAACAAGTACCTTGGCTATATTTTCACTGGTGAAAGCATAATGCCTGACCCCAAAAAGGTCAGAGCCATTAAAGGAAAGCCATCGCCAACATGTACCAAAGATCTGCAAAGATTTTTAGGCATGTTAAATTATTTAGGTCCATTTATAATCAGGCCACCGCACCGAGGCAGGTCCTCTTAGAGAGTTGTTAAAAAATATACATGTCCGTATCTAAGAGAGCAGTGCCTGACGATTCTGTCCCCTTTTCCGATTTTTACCACTATATCTTCAGGCTTGAGAAATTCTCTATCATAATATCTTTACTTATTGTTCTGAAAAATCCCAATATTAATATATTGGGACGACATAATTGTCGTCCAAGAAACCTGTGAGTCTCCGAGTCCCAATTCGATGAGGAGCCTCTAGATCCTGTGGCATCAGGACTTGATCTGAGACATCCTAATCTGCCTATAAGGTTTGCAGATATTATCCAGAGAATCCATGCCTCAAGTTATCATGATTAACATAACACGGAAATTTCCGTTCAGTAATCAACGAGCTGTTCCACCCAGCTGTTCCAGCCGTAACGTTATCATCGGTAACCTAACAACGCTATAAATCGTCTGAATGCCTCTCTGAGCCACGTCCAAGTGTTTGAGGGAGAATGTACTAACGCCATACAGAATAGACGAATAAATTCAGGCTACTAAGAAAGGGTTGTGTCATTATTGACACTAATCAAACTACAAAATGGATCAAATTTTTCCATACTTGAGGAATAAAATTACCTTGAAACCGAGTGCTCTTCAAATAAATGAAGATTTAAAAGCCACTGACTGACAAAGACTTTTTGAAAAAAAAAAGAAAACTATGATAACTTAATAAGGTTAGGTTATAGGTAGTTACTAGAAGAGTAGAGAAAGAAAAGTACATAATAACAAAATCCCTAATATAACTACAGGTACAGGTATATGGAATTAATTTAACTGATTCTAACAATTTGCACAGGGAATAAGGATAAGGTGCGTTGGAACAGCTGTCCAGTCCTGCTGCTGGTCCCTGGCAGGAAGTCAGCGCTCTCTGGCGCGAGACGACGAAAGCCTGTCTTTACTTTGTATATTTTGAAAAAGGCACACTACAGTGTTACTTCAATAAATACCCTATCCTACACTCTCCTTACGGGTGGCGACTTTTGGCTTCTGACTACGAAGCACTTTATTCAGATAAAGACGAAGGCCTTGAAAGCTTCCACGGAAATAATAGAGTCTGCAAGAAGCAAAAAAATTTCAACCAAGGATAAATTTCTACGGAAGAAGATAGAAGATACTCTGGCAATTTCTGATGGTGAGTTAGTAAGTATAAAAGATTCATTTAACACGGTGTACTTTGATGAAATGAGTATTAAAGTTGATTTAGTGGTGGAAATTTTTTACAGAATTGGTTCTCTTGGATTTCTGCTGTGACGTCGATCGTGTTGTGATTCGCGCTTTGATCTTGAAGTTATCGGATCCCGTTCCGCTGTTATCGGCCTTCTATAGCCGTGATGCGGACATATGGTTTAGGGTGTTAAATGCCGAAAAGTGTTAAACCCGCAGAACCGAGGCGTATCCTGACGAGGCGATCGACGGCGCAGGAGCGAAGAGCTACTAGTTCGTCACGTGCGGAGGAACTGGCATCTGCTGAGTCGTTCCCTAGTATTAATTTACCTGTAGTAATAAGTACTTCGGCGCCTGTACTGGACGCTGAGGCTCCGGTTCTTGAGTCTCAATCCCCATTGATTGGGACCTTTGAGCCGTTGCATAACTTAGGCGGTGCTTCGGTGCCATTAGCTAGTACTGCAGCTCCAACTCCTGTGTCTCATTTACCCGTAATTGTGACAGGGGAGTCGCGGCTTACTTCTAGTTTAGTTTCTAAATTACCTCGAAAAACCTCTGCCATTCCAAAGGTGTCAGGTTCAAGCCCGAAGATGACCTATGGGGCGACTTGGCAAGACAGGCATGAGATGCTTGCCCTGTCCAATTACTGTCCGGTTCGTGAGATGATCGGTGCGTTAGTGGTGGCCCAGCGAACGCCATTCACTGTGAAAGCCCGACGCGACGAACTTAGGTCGATATTGGATCCGTTGCTCAACAACCATCGCGGTTCTTTCTCCCAGACGGTGCGCTTTCCAAGCAGGCGGGTGGTTAATACATCTGTCGGCCCTGTCGCTGATTTAATTGACCGCTTGATGTCAGCGCTGGATTTGGGCGAAAGATACGTCATGGACTCTGCCAGTACATCCCAGGGGTCATCTAGTTCGCGATTCTCATCCATGGATGACGCGAAATTAACGTACTATAAGGTTCTACAGCGTCTTCTGGAGATTTTGATGAAATCCGATGCGGCCGCTGCACAGCTTTATGGCGCCTACGATCAAGTTTCCTTTGAGGCCGCTCATGGCTTAAACTGGATGTAATGCTGTGTCTCTTCTATAGGTTTCTTGACGGTTCTTCCGATAGTATGTAATCGAACCGTATATTTCTTTCTTTATCTTTTCTAAAATTCCCTCCCCGTGGTTTTGATATGTTCCCGGGACGTTTCGAGTTAGATCGAAATGAAAATTTTCTGAATAAAAACAAAAAAAAAAAAAAAATTGCAACCTTGCGTCCGCTTGCCCTGGCTATCAGAAGATAAAAAGCGAATCACAAGGCACAATACTGAAACTTGGGCAACGAGCACTAAAAACAGAAAATACCTCTTGCCCAGAAACTGAATGTTTACTGAAATATAACCAAAAAGAAAGGTGTTGGAACGTCTGTGCTTTTCAGGAGGTGCAGGTCCTAAATGGAGGTAAATGAAACAGGTTAGTGTTTTATGGTATCTTTATTAACCTAGGCAGCTGTTGTGATTACATGTACAATGAGGTATACTAAATCCTAGTTCTTAAATGTGCTTCCAACACCAGGAACTCAAAAAGATATTCGTAAATTTAGCTCAGCAGGTATAGCGGTCGCTATGGGTCCTGTGTGGGATTTAGTATACAAATTTGTTCTAAGTCTTGTTAGTATCTATATTTTACAACCCCACTCCATGTATAAGCTTTATATTCAATCTTAAATCTTAATTCCCGATGTGATCCTTTGATCAGAATTAAATCCTAATTCCCTAATTTTCAGAAAAGGAGGTTGCCACCCACCTCGAAGAGTCCAGTTACTTATCCGTCACGATGCAGCTGACACTCCTGAGTTCTTCCCAAGAAAGAGACCACGGAACGTCCTCCAAACAGAAATGTTCAAAACAGCAATTTAGTGAAGAGAGTTTCCATCCGGTGAGTGATGTGTCTCGAGATTATCCGAAAATGATCTTAATAGATGTTCACATCTACAATATTTTCACATACTTTTTCAAACCCTCTTCCAGCTGGAAAGGAATTACACAAAGGAAATAAGCATAAGCACAAGCCATGTGGTTGGATGTAACCAAAGAAATTAGCATGAGAGGATTCTTACCATTTAAGCTCACCAAGAATGGTTTATTGCTTTTTGCCAGAACCCACCACACCCTTTCGATCACCACCGATGCTGAAAGATAACCATATGGTTAAATGAAGAAGTCGGAAATGCGAAAGGCAGCAAAATTTGAACATAATGATTTTTACTCACGATCTTGCTCCTCCAAAATATAATTTAATTCTAGTTCTCCAGCGAGCCGAGCATCGTCTTGCTTCTGAAAAATATATCTCGGCCTTCCCTAAGCGCAGATGGACTTTGATGCGCTCACGGCCATCACCAAGGAAAAATAGGGCTCCACCCTGACGAGGCATCTTTCGAATTTGAAGACCCTTGTGTTTTACCAGATGTAAAACTAAGTTCCTACCATGGAGTTACCCTCCTGAGACTTTAGAATCAATTTAATTAAGAAATAACTTCATTCAAAGCTCCGAAATATAGTAGTAATTATCTTTTTAAGTAATTGTAAATATTTAAATTTAATTCTTATTTTTAAGTAATATTTGTAAAATATTGAATAAATGTTATTTCCTAATTTGTTGTCATAATTATCTACCAAACTACCCATATTATCACCTTGGCAACATTCATCCTTTTGACATATGTAATGTTGCCGTGATACGAAATCTAAAGCAAACTATTCGAGTTAACGATAAAAACGATTTCCGACAAATCATAAAAATATCAAAATGTACAACGTTACAGTGGGTAGCATGCAACGAAGAGAGAAAGGTATGCCTTTGTAGTATGTAACAAATGTAGGTAGATTGGCCAGTCGAGAATAAACCACCGATGCGAACGTTACTATTTGTTTGTTTCATTCTCTGCATATATCTCATAAATATCGAACAAATCACAACAGGAACTGATGTTGAGATTAGAGGAAAATTATTTAACACGGTATTGGCTACATGCCATAATATACCTCTTTAAGATATATAAACTTATTTAAAGAGTTAAATATAAAATACCACAGCCACGCGAAATAATCTAAGCCTGTAGAAAATTAAGGATATGAAAATAGCCGCCAAATCTGCCAACACTGCTAATCAGTTTATCAAGCATCAACGTTATTTGCTGACAATAGCGGCCCTTTCATCCAATTTAATTAATTAGCAGGTAGCTGTTGGCTCATGGGGTTCCCACCAATTACAAATTTATTTTAGGACTAAAACTGCTATAAAATCAATTACGTACTCATTATCACGAACAAACGACATTGCATTTTTAAGAAGCGATAGCTTCAAACTGTCAAATAGACTTTCTGCGATCGAGGAGAATGGAACTAGCCCAAGCCCACAGAACTTCTAATTGTTAACAACATATTTATTCAATCTCTGGTAGCACTACGTAATTCGATAGAGCCTTTTAGCCAACTTTTATATATTTTCCCAATGTCGACTATCGGCCAGAGATGTGACTTATCTAAGATACAAGTATCTGAAATACAGATACAAGATACAAAATACGTATCTTGTATCTGTATTTGAAATACTTTTTTTCAATGTATCTTGTATCTTTTATCTAAATACCTTTTGTTTGGTATCTTAGTATCTTGTAAATACTTTGGCTGTTAAAATACCGCCAAAATAAGCGATAAGACCGCCTGCTGTATGCCATACCTTTTTGTGTAATTACATAATGTCTACTGTTCCTTGATTGTGTGGTGTTCAATAAAGTATATTGTATTGTATTGTATTGTATTGTAAAATACTTTTAGTAATAATAAATACTTATAATAAAATAGATCACAAAAACAAAAGTCGGAGGCTTTAGACCATATACAAGAAGTAGAAGATACAAAAAATAAAAATAAAGATGAATCTTACTATATGTTTTTGGAAAAATCTGATTCCTCTATTGCAAGTGGTGAAAACACAGGGTCTACTAGCAGCACCAGTACTGCAGATTTAGAAACACAGCAGTACCTTATCCTTAATAACAAGGAAACCAACTTAAAGAGTTTAAATTCTTATAAACAATAAACAATTGAAAAATATATATATATATAATACTTGTTTGCCAAGTTCTGCCCTGCCCCTGTGGAGCGACTCTTCTCTTTTGGGGGCATGATCATGAGGCCTCATAGAAGGAAAATGAGCGACAAAATGACGACGAAGAACTGGTTTTACTTCAAAGTCTCAATGAAAACTTGGAAAATGTAACATTTCAACAATAAACTTTCATTGAATTAAATGTGTTTTCTTACAAAAGTATTTTTATCTTTAAAAAGTATTTGGAAGATACGTATTTTGCTAGATACAAAATACGTATCTTCCAAATACTTTACTTATTTCAGATACCATTAGAGAAAGTATTTGTATCTGGTATCTGAAATACTTAATTTTGAAGTATCTTGTATTTTGTATTTCAGATACTTTATACAGGGTATCTTGTACATCTCTGCTATCGGCGGTATATCAACAGGTCTAGCTGCAAGGGTCTTATCAGTTTGTGAATTGAAGTTCAACAGGACAGCTAGCGCTTGTGCAGAGTAATTTATTTTCTTTTAAAAGTGACTCATTAAATAATATTGCAATAATGCCGTTACCTAAGGACTACCAATGGGCATCGGTAAGTGTTAAAAAAATCTTGTCATTGTAGAGGTGCTTAGAGAAAGCTTAGTTGTTTTAGCGTATTCATCAGCCCATATAAATTATAAATTAGTGATGAAATTAGAATACTACGGTGCCCACAGTTATTAAATTATAGATTAGTGACAGAGAAGACACATAAGTACGGACTTATACCCTTCACTGGATACCTATACTCGAGCTTGGGAGTATAAACAAGCAAACAACATACTCAAGCTAGCGAGAATAAACAAGCACCTCACCAATCTTACACTCAAGCTCGAGAGCGTAAACGAGCAGACAACACACCTAGCCCAGCGAGACATATGGGTGATGTTGATCACACAACTTAACGTGGTAATTGGGGCATTGTTCGGAACCTGGCATCACGGGGTTGATTTGATCGAGGAGAAGACACTGCATCAGAGGTCAGGAACCAACATCTGGAGAGTCACTTTGAACTGCGGCATAGCGTACCTGTCAGCGTCCGCTGCTGCCTCCGACATTCACTTTCAAGCAATACGACACTACGGGTCTGCTAACCCTAGCCCCATAGAGGTCACCAGCCCGCGAACCGAGTGGACCAAACACCGTACTGGGAGCGGGTACTACACAGTCTCTTTCACTATCCGAGACTCGAGGGACGGCAGGTACGTGTACTGGGGGGGTGATTCGACGCACACCGAAGACTGCGAAGTACAGAAGCCACCTAAGTCGTTGTTCAACGTGCCTATCATCTACAGACAACCCAATTTGGAGGTCTTCGGCCCCACATACGCGAAGTGGGAGGTGCGAAAAACCTACATCTTCAAGGCACTGTCGCCCACTCACGTAGTCATAGTGTTTGGCCTGACGGGAGGAAGGACGACGGGACGGACTGAGGCAGAACAATTAGTCTCAAACATCAAGCGGAACGCAGAGTTGCCATACGGCTGGGGTCTCAACTCCCTTCAAGTAGTGGACACTTACGATAAAACAGACGACCGTCAGACCTTAGTAGAGATCGGACTGATAAGCGCGTAGGATGTTGAACATTTTCGCTTTCAAGTAGGCGCTACTACATCTGCTGCCTTATCTTAACTACGCGGTTAAAAATCCAGACGTCCTAGGCGTGTGCGGTGGCTACGCAGACGTGCAGAATGCGCTGTCAATGGGACATGCAGAGGTTAAGCTACCCATGTGGCAAGTGCATGTCCGGACCGTGTCTAACGCTAGCGGAAAGTACGTGGTTGCGGACCTGCCCCGTTTGGTCAGGATATGTGACGTGGCGTCCTACTTCATACCCCGAATAACTTGTGAAGATGCGAACTTACTCACCAGGGATGTACTGTTAAGGTCCATGGACGGAACGGCTGTCGCGGGGATGTTTGGAATGAAAAGCTTCGACTTGGCGTCGGAAGATTCGTTCTATTCATTGTACACCTCCAACAATTATGACATGGCTTACATAATGCAATCCTTCCCTCACGGACTGGTGAACGAGACAGGCCCCATCAGCATCGAAGAGACATGCCACATAGAGGATGGGTGCAGGGTGAAACCAGACTACGCCTCTTTCTTCGGCCTCGGCATCAGAGACACCATCATATCATACGGAATACACTACAGCCTGCCTATAGTGGGGCGGTTTGCCAGAGAGCTATGGAGATCCCTTCGAGGGGTCACAGTTGCCGCAGAGACTGGGGTGATCACAGCACGAGCCGGGAGTGGGTTGGCCACGGTCGCTGTCGATTTGTTGGGTTCAAGCCCTGCTCTGAGTACGGCCTCTGCTGAAGTCTTTCAGCTGGCCCCCCTGGCAGTTGCGGGAGCGGCACGTGGCACCGGGGTTGTTGTCCAGACGGTCAACAGAGGTAGAGACACTGTCCGTGGATTGCAATGGGCATCACGTGCATGGAGCTCAATGCCCAACCTAGCAGCTTCATCCGGTGTGTGGGCAACCGAAGCAATATCGACCGGTTCTTTGGCGACGATAACAAAGGTGCCTAACGCCGTGGGAAGCGGCTTTCGTGTGCTGTCTCGAGGAGCGGGCCTGTCCAACTGGTGGGCAAGAGTGGTTTCCGTCGCCAGTAAGTTGCGTGTGAGACGTAGCCCCCTGCGGAAGGCGACGACGGTCCACAGGAAAGACCACAACACCGGCATCAGTCAAGGTCACACCTTGTTGCCTGGCTGATAGACCCTATGGCAACTTCAGCGAGCCCCTGGCGGACTGGCAGACTTTCCATGCCAAAAGTACAAGAATACAGAGGTACCGTAGAGGATTCTTTTCTGCCGCTCGCACTGTCATCGCCGCGATACCATCATGGGTCACACCGACTGTGATAGCAGCTGGTATGTGGACACTTCACGGTTATACAGAACTCAGCACTGTAGACTTGAAAGTGCGGACATTCTACCCATTGGTGAAGCTGACGTTACTGGAAAGATTCTACACCGTCGCCGTTGCCCTGATGTTTGATGGGTGTTTTAGAAACCAAACGTTACGCGAGACGCTAGCGTTGCAATCACCTACATTTACACAAAGTACAATAAAGATAAATGGGAAGAGTTACACACCCCTGGACGTAGTATTTAACTTCAAGACGATGATGGCGGGACCTGTGTTGCATGCGTGTTCCCCGATGTTCAAGACCGCCATATCCGGGTTGCCCGAAAGCTTCCTCAAAAGATCACTGGCAATGTCGTTTTCGGCTGCTCTCATTGTGGGGGACGTGATGTACCACAACGGTCTGCCTGCATACATAGATGGTGATAAGGCTGCCTACATCAATGACATCATACCTAGGCTTGAGCCCCTTGTGGGCAAAGCTGTCATATACGAGGACCCGGGAGACTACCGCAGCAAGCGTAGGGTAAAGCGCGCCGCGGCAATACGGCTTCCAATAGAGTACGGCGACACCGTTATCCAAGCGGACACCGAATTTGTGGACTCTGTGTCCGAACTGATTGCGCACCCCAGGACACAGTACGAGTATGAGTTGATAGTTTCGGCAAACTACAACGTTTCGGCCGATTATTTCAGAAGCGTACGTGCGTATGTGCGCAATGACCTGGTGCGTCGTGCTTCGCCCATCAAGACACACACACTAAGGATCGTGCCGGGAGCCACGGTGATGGATTTGATACACTCAATCGACCCTTTTTCCTTCCTCTTCCCGCGAGTGAACCTGCTGCGCGAGTTGCTGGACGGATTTAAACCCAAAGCCCACCTTCAACGCATCAGGGATGCGGCGGCCGTTAATGGTGACAGGGTCCAACACTCTAACCTCCTCGACCTGATGGCATTGGTGTTATTGTCTGAGTACCCTATGGACACCGCCAACGCAGCGAAGATCAGCAACGGCACCCTGTCACCGACACTGACGGTGCGCCTCTTGACGAGCTTGTACTCTGAGAAATACGCTAGAATACCATTTATGGACATTGGACATTTATGGACTCCAACAGTGAAAATATGATTTAGACGCATCAGCGAATTGCTGCCTGTCTAAAATTAAATAAATAAATAAATAAATAAATTAATTAAAAGATCATTATATTTTTTTACTAAATCGTCGAGCAACAGTCACAATGTTTTCGACCGCAAGACTTAACATTCATCATTTCTATTCTAATGAAATTATTTTCAGTTTCAGAAGCTGCTGGGTCGAGGAACGGATGTCCAAATAAACGAATGTGCGCCCATAATAAGAAAACATTTTGAAACAACATCACTCGTCGAGACACGAGACCGACGGCCGAAAAAAACCTGCCCTACTTAAACGCATTCCGGCGTTAAAAGAAGCAAAGAGATATCATATAATGAATCTTCAGGAGCTGCTGGATCAAGGAACAGAGGACCAGATCAATGAATGCGAACCCGTGATAAAAACGTTTTTGCCATTATATTTTTTATCAAAAGACACGAGACCGACGCACATACGTCGATTTCAACTAATTAGGCGGCCAAAACTCGTTATCCGAAAAAAAAACTAATGATAAGATAACCATTTACTCAGGTAGTTAACAGTTCCGGGAATACAATGGGCACCCCCTCCCACCCTTCGTAGATGCGCAAGAGCTTCCCTAGGGTAGTCGGAATTCGATAGTCGCTTAACGTGTACGTGTCAGTTCTCGGCGCTCCTAAACTTACAACTTTTGTAAAATTCATATTTGTTTTCTAAGTACTTATTTTCGAGTGACAGTGATGGATTGCAGTAATTCAGGTAAGAACCTATGTTTTTCAACAGTAACTTTTTTGTTTTTACTGCCCTTGATAAACTTATAATTTTTCAAAAATAGTTCTATAAAAAAGTCAGTTTTTTTGTGTTTCTGACAATTAAATATGTCTTTTAACTAACTTATGGGTCCGTTCGAGCAATGTTTTCTTTATTTTTCAATACTTTACTTATTTTTCTATCATACCAGTAAAAAATTGGCCGCGGAAATCCGCGCTTTTCCAAAATAAGAGCATTTGAATCTTAGGGGTCAAAATTGAGAAAAATACCACGTTAGTGCTAAATTGTATTAAATCTAATTATTTTTTGTTTTAGGTCCGTCTGGTGCCTCGGGTACCAAAATAGTGACTCGGAAGTACCTGTTTGAACAGGTACAAAGACAAAATTTACCATGTTTAAGGGAAAAACTCGATTCGTATGAAGCTTTTCTTTTGATACGTTATGGAAACACTGAAAATGCTAAAAAGTGTTTGAAGCAAAGATATGCTTATATTAAAACCGAATTCATGAAAAGATGGATGAAAGCCAGTAAACATGAAGAAGTTTTCCTAAAAAACAACCGAGATTGGTTAGAAGGAACTTTCGAGATTCCGATAGAATCGGCCTCTCCTCAAGGTAGGCCAGCAAAATCTTTCGAAGATTTAAGTGAGCGAAGCAAAAGAAGAAAAACGGAAGAAATCCGCACGACTTTGAAGCATGACGTCATCATCCATGCCGCACAATCTATTTTACAAAACACTGGGCAAAGGAATGCTTCAAAAGTTCTCAAAGAAATTACTAATTCGCCGACACGAGCCAGCAAATATAGATCTGCCTATTCTAAAGTGAATAACGACGACGACATGTTACCTCCCCTCTGCAAGCACTTCAGATGTTCGTGGAAGCTGATCTTTCAAAACGGCAATATGAAATAATAAGAGCAACAAACCCAAAACATTTCCCTTGCTACCACTTGTTGCTAAAGGCGAAACAAGAATGTTATCCACCAGAAGAATCTATGCATGTCACAGATACTTCGGCAGAGAGCAACTTACAATGCTTAATGGACCTTACTGTGACACGCCTCTCAATATTCCTGGAAGAGGTGCTAATTACGCTGAATGAAGAAGAAAGGAAGTCGTTAACGATTATCTGTAAATGGGGTTGTGACGGCTCTCAGCAATCCAAGTTTAAGCAAAAATTTGAGAATGATACTGACTCAGATGGAAACATTTTCTTGAGTTCATTTGTGCCGTTACGCATTGTTTGTGGAGAGGAAAACAAAAAAGTAATATGGCAAAACCCAACGCCATCCTCTTCACGATTTTGCCGTCCTATCCGATTTCGGTATGCAAAAGAGTCTAAGGATGTGACAAAGGACGAGATAAATTATGTGCGAGAGTCAGTTAAGCTGCTCAATAATACGAAAGTCATTTTAAAAAACCAGGAGTATCAGTTTCGTCATATGCTAAAAATGACAATGATTGACGGAAAGGTGTGTAACGCGGCCACGGACACGAAATCAACTTCGAAGTGCTACATCTGTGGAGCTACTTCGAAAAGTTTCAACGATTTAAACAAGAGGAATGATGTGAGCTCCGAAGCTCTAGAATTCGGATTATCAGTATTACATGCTAGAATTCGGCTTTTCGAAAGCATACTCCATTTAGCATATAAATTACCTGTGCAGAAATACAGAGAGAGGAAAACCACAGAAGAAAAGGCATTGGAAGCACAACGAAAGTCCGAAATCCAAGTCAGATTTCGCAATGAAACTGGACTTCTCATAGATATGCCAAAGGCTAACTTTGGCAATACTAATGATGGCAACACAAGCAGGAGATTCTTCGACAACCCTGATTTGGCATCTGAGATCACAGGAATTAGCTTTGAGCTTATCTACAGACTCAAAGTTATATTGGAAACTATTTCAAGTGGTCATGAAATTGATGTCGCAAAATATGATCAATACGCATATGATACTGCGAAATTGTACGTGGACCTGTATGGATGGCATCCAATGACGCCGACGATGCACAAAATACTGATGCATGGTGGGCAAATCATAAGTCACTCGTTACTTCCTATTGGCCAGTTATCTGAGGAGGCAGCAGAAGCCCGGAACAAGCATTTTCGGTCGTACAGGCTTAACAAAGCAAGGAAATTTTCTAGAAAGGAATGCAATTTAGATGTTTTTAATAGGCTTTTATTAACATCAGACCCCCTGATCAGCTCAAGCAGACAAATCAAGAAACCTTGTCACAAAGCATTCCTACCTGAAACTATAGAAATGTTGATGGCTGCCAAACCAAATACTTCTAGAGATAGCCAATAATCTTTGAATTCTCTCAAAGTAAAATATGTGTTTAAGTAGTTTTATTTGTAATAAGTATATATTTAAGATATAGATATACGATATTTTACCATATTTATGCTTGTAACTAATAATTCATAAGATTTTTTTTTTATTTCTTTGGTAATTTTAAAATAATATTTATTTTTGGTATTTTATCGATGTAAATATGTTGCATAATCAATAATTATATTTTTTTTGGATCAAAAAGAGTTTATTTTAATTTCCTATTGTACGTATAGCTATTTTCCAGAAAAAAAATATTTTTGGCCGCCTAAATAATTGAAATCTACGTATGTGCGACGGCCAGCAAAAACCGCACCTGCTTAAACGGATTCCGGGATTAATTGAAAGGCAGAGATCGTATGTGATGGAACTTCAGCGCATCTTGACAGCCTGGGGAAAGGATTGCAGCTATGCTAGGGTCGAACATTTGTTTGATTATTAGACTGGAATTAATAAAGTCTATTTTTGATATGAAAGTTGTATTAATTAATTGTATCCGAGCCAAGGGGTAAGCCTTGTAACAGAGTTCACCTGATCGAGACAGATCCAATGCGCCCAAACAAGCACAGCTTCTGATAATTTTTCGTAAGTATGGTACTCAAGGACTTCTGTTAAACTAACCTTGGGTCTAAATCCCTTTGAGACTTAGTTTGGGACCACTGGAGGTTAAGACCAGCTGACCAAGTCTGCCAATTGGCTATGGGTGAAAAATGACAATGTGCTCGATTACTTTTTTAAGGATAGGAATAACCTTCCGTATCAAGAGAATAAAATCTCAGAATTTTCCGTGCCGTAGATTATGCGTAAAAAATAAAATTGGTTTTGCGTTATAACGATTAAAAAAATCGGGTTTTCCTTGGTCCAAGTAAGCACAGCAAATGTCTCTGAAAAAAAAGTGTTGACATTTGAGGGTGACAGTTCTCGCTTCCTTTGTACGAACATAACTTTACGTGTTTTAACAATTTTATTGGAAAAATAGCTTATATTTATGACTGCTTTTGCTTACTGGACTTTCGATTCTGCTTGGACCGAACGACGACGTATGCTTTAAACACGTTATTACGAATGAAGCAAGAACTGTCACCGTCAATAGTGTCAACACTTTTTTTTAAGAATTAGTGCTGCATACTTGGACCAAGGAAACACCTTTATTTCAATCGTCATAACACAAAATCAATTTCATTTTCTACGCGAAATCTACAGCACGGAAAATTCTGAGATTTTTTCTCTTGATACGGAAGGTTATTCCTATCCATAAAAAAATAATCGAGCACATTTTTCACCCATAGCCAATTGTGACGAGGAAGTCCAATTCCTAAAAATTCATACCAGACACAACTTTTCTAGTCGTAAAGGGCCACACTATGAAGGTATACTGATGGAAAAGGGTCAAGGGAAAACCGATCTCCACGCGGGCGAAGTCGCGGGCAGAAGCTAGTTTACTATATTATTTAAATTGTGTGTCTGTGTAGATAGACTATTTCTTTCAAAAATCAAACTATGCGGCGTCCTACTACGAATACTTCAAAACTTACGACGACAAACGCATGTGTTAAGCTATGTCCGCACGTGTTTTGATTCACGAATGATACGTGTTATTATTGATTATTAAATTTAATTAAATAGTCTTTAATGTGAGCAATAAGTGACGTTTTAGTATTTTGCTCAAGAAAGTATTTTAATTAAAGTAGTAAACTAAGCTTAAAAAAGTTCATTACAGATTCACGACTGTTATTGTAAATTTTTTACCATTGTCATAGAACTGTACGAGGCTTTAATACATTTTGTTGGCGAAACAAGAGAGAATTTCGATGATTTCGAACAAAACCGAAAAGCCTGTCCTTCGTATAGGAATATGAAAAGATTTTCGACGCAATCGAAAGTGTAAGCTACTTCCTGGCGAGACAAATACCGGTGAAGAGATGCAACAAAAAAATGGCCGTGAAAATGTTAGAATACTTAAATACTTTTTTGGTAGTAATTGATACATTGTCAGAAGAACTGAAAAGACGCCGGGATTTAAATTACGCTACAATAAATTTAACTTTATTACCAAACTGACGAATCTAAGCATCTCAGAAGTCGAAGAGAAGGCCAAGGCATTGCAAATGATTTATTCTAACGACTTAGAAGACAATTTTACAGAAGAATGTCTTCCATTTTCTTTCTCACTGCAGCATAAAAAATGAGGAGCGAAAGAGTGCAGTCAGTTTGTTGGAATGGTTACGAACCGAAGGTCTTCAAACCATTTAAACGTGGATATTGCCCTTCGTATGTGTGTGTACACCGGCCAGTAACCCAAAAAAAAAACTGTACAGGAGAAAGATCGTTTTCTTGTTTACACAGAGTTAATAGTACATTATTGCAGAGGCCGCCAAGTAGCGCATTGCCGGACGAGTCAGTTAGAAGGCTGAGCGAAGCGAAGCCTTCTATTAGTACGAGTCCGGCAATCGCAATTGCGGCCGAGGTATATATAATGCTTTTCTCAAACAGCGAGGAAATACGTAAGGTCAGTCGGGGCAAGTGCGCCAGGATGGGGTAAGGGCACCTAGCATAAATATATCGAAACCTATAAATATTACTCAACTAGTAGTTGGCTGTTTACAAGGCATAGGGGCGAAATAAATTTAGGCGCACTTACCCCACATCAGTATTTACTACTTCCATGATCGTGGATGATTTGGCCATGGAAGTTGTACTTATTACCTCCATGGATTTGTCAGTTTCGGGGCAAGTGCGCCAGGATGGGGTTAGTGCGCCTAACATAAATATATCGAAACCTATAAATATTACTCAACTAGTAGTTGGCTGTTTACAAGGCATAGGGGCGAAATAAATTTAGGCGCACTTACCCCATATCAGTATTTACTACTTCCATGATCGTAGATGATTTGGCCATGGAAGTTGTACTTATTACCTCCATGGATTTGTCAGTTTCTCTACAGAGGTGTCTCAAATAGCAAGCGAATTAAAAAAAACACACGACAATAATGTTTGTGCTGGCCAAGGCCGGCAATGGACAGCCTCGCGTCTTCTTTTTTTGAAAGTAACACGAACATTTCCGAGCATTTGAGAAAAAACTATTTACGCACAACAATGACGGAGCACAGGTTAAACGATCTTGCTTTGCTTAACATAGAAGTTTTTTTGATTACGAAGATGTATTAATGATTTTGCTGCGCTTAAGTGCAGACGAGTTTTGTAACACATTGTAAAACATTTATTTTATTAAAAACAAAACCTATTACCGTTTTAAATGTCCAATCATCACTGAAACCTGGGAATATATTATAAACTAGCTTTAACAATAAAGAAATTTTTAATTTTTTCATACACTGAACAGCAATAAAAACGGGTCACTTTGTATAGGATTTTCGATACAGTGACCCGTTTTCATTGCTGTTGAGTGTACTTAATACTAGGTACTACCTATTACATATAACCGTTTTAAATAATGCACATAAGTATTACATATTGTTCCAACATTGGCCAAGCCAATAAAATGACCCATCGGGAGTTTAGATTTAAGTTTAGATAAGACAACCCTCAAAACCAAGGCCATGCCCCAAAACCAACAGTGGTTCACCTCAGCAAAGCCTTTTTGAAAATAGTAAAGAGATTGAACGATACTGATCAAGGGATGACAAATCTTTTTTAGGAACAGATTTAACCAAGGATGTTTTCAATAAGTCGGGGAAGATTCCCGAAAAGAAGATGTCAGTTCGTCGGCACAAAATTTAACGCTTAAAAAAGGTTCCATTCCTAACAACAATTAGAGGAATTTTACGACAAAGCAGATCAAGACACATTTAAAAACCTAAGAGAGAGCAAATCCATGAAGTAATTGTGTATTTACTACAATTGCGAGATGAAAGAGAGAAAAATCCTGTTATCTTATTTAAGACGATCTCAGCCACCTTTTAAAAGTATCTGAAGCCATTTAAGTTCGCATCTACATTTTTTTCCCTAGACATGACACGAACAAAAGTTTGAAACTACCGACAGAACTAGTTAAATGCTCAAGAGTTACATTTTGTCCCTAGAAATGAACATTTTCATACCAAGACCACAGAGAGTAAGAACTTCTATTTTTTGTCATGAAGAAAAACATTTCTTCATGACGAACAAAAGAAAAACAACGAAAACAGAACATGGCCAGTCTCGAATGGCAGCGCTGGTTCTCCCTTTGTATTTGGAGAAACCGAGGCATGTTACACATAGGTAGAGGCACAAAGACAGAAAATGTTACATCATCTCCTTTTTCCCAGTCAAAAAACATACATTTGATCAAGAAGACGAGAGAACAGATTTTTACTTATTGAATTTGCAAATAAAACAAGTGATGACAAATATCATACTAAAAATACTAAATAAGTTAGGTATTCAACTTTTTAATACAATGTAAATTTTTCCCCTACATACTGACAGACTACCAACCAACAGAAGTAGTGAAAAAAAAAACTCTTTTTGTCCCTAGAAATGCTTTATCAACTTGTTGGAACCCAGTAAAAAACATTTAAGCACATAGCTACAACACGACGAGAAAATAGAAATCACAAGAAAAGACAAGACTGGCACATAAAAAACTACTAATTTCGGGTTAGCAAAATACTAACTCTAAAAAATATAGAGAAGTGCAAGTTGGCCTTGGCCATGTTGTTGTATAAATCTGAGACGCGGGAGCTGTTGATGAAAACCCTTAAAAAGTTCAATTTGTCCCTAGAAACACTTCGAACTTCGTGACAAAACCAAAAATGAAGCAACATCCACAGTGAAACAGACACTTTTAGTTTCAGTGTTCATGCTGATAGAGATTATTTTGTTCACATCAACTGTTCATCTATTTGAGCTGCTGACTGTACAACTAGAAGAAAGAAGAAGTAACATTATTGAGTTATTTATTTTAAGTCAAATCTTACTTTTATCATTGCAACAAACATGAACTTTTTACTCTTACTTGAATATGATAATAAGACATTATGTCGTCATATGCATGTAAAGATAGTAAATAAAAGAATTTCATGAATATTTTACATTTTAATTCATTATTTATGTCTACCAAGTTCAACCATGTCATTTATTCATACATATAAATAAAAAATCATATAATATTACAGTAAATAATATAAATGAACATTTATCAACATAGATATTTGTAAAACTGTATTCAGTATTGAAACCTTACTGAATACAACAAATAGAGAAAGGCTTTCTTCATATAAAATTAATTTCATTATTTAATAAAAACTCCCCTTACCCTATTTAACCTCATTCCCTTTTCCAACTATTTCTGAAGTATTACTTTCACTATCTTTATTAGCTACATCATCTTTTTCATCTTCACCTTTTAATTCATCATTTTCATCATCACTTTCACATTTCTCATCGTCTTTCTCTACAGGGATTTCTTCGGAGGGTTCATAGGAATGCTGTTTCAGTTTCTCTAACCAGAGTGCCATGGAGTCATCTTTGATCTCTCCCTTAACTATGTTGGGGTAGATGTGTTCGTGCGTGAACTTCTGGACTGTATCCTCCACTTCTGTCCAGGTGAGACTGTCGTGGCTGTCCTTGAACTTGGTGTCATACCTATCGTAATGCACCTGTGAATAGAATGCTATATTAGGTAATATTTAATTTTTAGCTTCACTTCAATAACTTAATACTTAACATCAACATAACACTAAATTAACCAGCTTAATAGTTAACATTATGTATCAAGTGCAGTAAATTGAAGACATACTAGAGATACTTGTGAGTTATATAAAAGTGAAAGTAACTCTGTCTGTTCCCTGTCAGTCAGGGAAAAAAGCCGTGGTGACCTACCGCCTCTCATGCCGAGGGTCGGAATTTCGATTCCGGCTCGCACCTCTAAGTGTACTCATGTGCGAAATTCAATTCGAATTTACCACTGAACTTTTCGGTGAACATCGTGAGGAAACCTGCACGCATCTGCGAAGTAATTCAAAGATGTGTGTGAAGTCCCCAATCTGCATTGGGCCCACGTGGGGACTATAGCCCAAACCCTCTCGTGATGAGAGGAGGCTTGTGCCCAGCAGTGAGACGCAAATAGGCTGTAGTAGTTTTCGGTGAAGGACAACATCGTGAGGAAACCTGCACGCATCTGCGTAGTAATTCAAAGATGTGTGTCAGGTCCCCAATCCGCACTGGGCTGGGTCTATAGCCCAAACCGTCTCACGATGAGGGGAGGCCTGTGCCCAGCAGTGGGACGCAAATAGGCTGTAGTACATCAGATTATTGTTTACTTTACCTTATCAAGCACTAAGCCTAAGCCAGGCGCAGTAGGGATCATAACCTTGTCTTTTCCAAACACTTTGTCCATTATAGAAATATCCACCAGCCCGCGGCAGATTGCTATGGTCAGACCCACCATTTTGCGTATCTGGTGTAACATGAAACTTTGACCCTGGAAAATACACATTTTGATATCACTTGTAAACTTGTTAAAAAGCATACTTACTTACTTACCAAGTCTAAAGACCTACACCTAAAAGCGCGAAATTTACGCTATCAGAATAGATTAGTCATAGACACTCATGCGAGGCTTCATATGTTGAATAAAGGCCCTCACGCGATGTCCGTTCGAATTTTCAATAAAATTCCGCCACACATAAGCAGTGAAAAGAAATTCGTTACATTTGTTACAAAACTTAAAAAATATCTTTTAGAGTAAAACCCTTATTCACTAAAAGAATTCATGAAGTTGTGAATTATGTTATATCTTATTTTTAACCGACTTCAAAAAAAGGAGGAGGTTCTCAATTCGTCGGAATCTTTTTTTTTAATGTATGTTCACCAAAAATAAATAGTAAACGTGAACCGATTTCGATGATTCTTTTTTTGTTCGAAAGGTGGTATTTCCAAGTTGGTCCCATATTAATTTGGTTCAGTTCTGATGATGGGATCCATGAGAAAATGAGGGAACTCCTCGAAATTTGCTAGCACGTAGATGATTTTGGTGTCAATTTCGAGGATTTCAGAATTACTTATGTACTTCTATAGTAATGTTTGGAAATTGTGGGCGAAAAAAAATTTTTCAATAAAAAAATTAAAATCGCCTACAAACTCCGACAGACTGCGATGTCGGTGTCAAGTGAACCGACCCAAAGAAATGATAATCATATAGGCCCGGTTCCTATATCCACGAAACGCCTCGTTTTGCCTACGGACGGTTGATTTTTGACATTTGTTCCATAGAGAATCTGTCAAATTTTAACCGTCCGTAGGCAAAACGAGGCGTTACGTGGATATAGGAACCGGCCCATAGTGAACTTGACATTGACATCGCAGTCCGTCGGAGTTTGAAGGCGGTTGTTATTTTGATTTGTGTTCTCAGTGAGATATGTTCAAAGAAACTGCTGTACCTACCGAAATCATATTATTTAACTAATTTATTATTATGTACAAATGCATGTTTCTGTTTTATCTCCGAATGAATAAATAAATAAATCTTTATAATATTTATAAATGCGAAGGTGACTCTGTCTGTTACCCCTTAACGCTTAAGCCGTTGGACCGATTTGGATGAAATTTGGTATGGAGGTAGTTGTAGTCCCGGGGAGGGACATAGGCTGCTACATTTTATCCCGGATAAACGCACGGTTCCCGAGGGAACGCGATAGCCGATTTCCACGCGGGTAAAGTCGCGGGCAGAAGCTTGTGACATGATAATGCAACCAACAATGTACCTATTATTAGAATTTTTTGACTTAAATTTAGAGTTGGATTTGTTTAGTAATTTCATTAAGTATCTAACGTTAATGGATTTATTAAATTGCAAATGTAATGACTTCTAAATATATTGTTATATGTATGTTATTGTACCTTTTAAACAGAATATAATAAAATAACAATAAAATATAAATCATTTTAAAAGAAATTATTCATAGAATACTCAAGTATTTCATAACAAAGGTAGAACACACATTACAAATATAAAAGTAAGTTTGTTTTTTTTTATATTTTAACTACTGAACATATCTGATATCACATATTTTAGTGCTTACCTTAACTAACAATACTGCAAATTCCATGTCAGATTCAACAAAAACTTTGCCTATGCTAAAACCCATCATATACCTTGAGGCTGAAGGATCTTGATAATGCCTAGAAAATGAAAAAAAAAACATTAACCACATGAAATTAAAAATGAAATGCATAACCCTAATATGGAGCAAGAAACTTACTTCTTCTCTGTAAAATTGTGATAAGGCTTAGTCCCTTTATAATGACCTAAAACACTATTTACTTGTTCTAGTTTTTCTGGCGTGATTCTGTATTTCTTTCTGTCTCCACTCTCTATACTGAGACTAGGCTCGAAGGTGTATGTTGGAAGAGTATAGCTATATGTTCGCGCGTTGCATTTACATTTTGAATTAAATTTGTTTGTCACTCTCTTTACATCGAAGACTCTTATGCACTCAGGTAATCTTTTGTTTATTTCTTCAACGCTAACTTCCAAAGCTGAAAAAAGAAATTAAAAGTAAAAACATACTCGTACTTGAAATTTTTCAATTTAGTCTCAGTTATAAAATTTATAAAATACTAGTCAGCTTCTGCCCGCGACTTTGGTTATCATGTTCCCGCAGGAAAAATGAGTTTTTCCAGGATTAAAAGTAACCTAATGTAACCAGCCCAGTACCAGTAATCAGCACTCGAACTATCTCCATACCAACTTTCATCTAAATTGGTTTAGCAGTTGAAGTGTGAAGAGTTAACAGACAGCCAAGAGTTAATTTAGCATATACCTATTGTTTACAATCAATGTGTCCTGCCCGTTCTCACATACGGATCCGAAACGTGGACGCTCACACAAGCAAGTATGCACCAAATTAAAGTAGCACAAAGAGCAATGGAGCGGGCCATGCTAGGGATAACACTGCTTGATCGAGTACAGAATACCGAGATACGGCGCCGAACCAAGGTTGTCGATGTCGGTCTAAGAATAGCACAACTTAAGTGGAGATGGGCGGGACACTTGGCAAGACGGGTTGATGGCAGATGGTCAAAGTCCGTTACGGAATGGTGGCCAAGATTGGGTCGACGATCAGCAGGCAGACCATCAGCTCGCTGGTCGGACGACATTTGGCAGTTGGCAGGGAAACGGTGGATGAGACTGGCTCAGGACAGGGTAGAATGGCGTAAGAGTGAAGAGGCCTTTACTCAGCAGTGGGTGTATATAGGCTGATATATATACCTATTGATACTAGTTTGGTTACAATTGAATATGTAGATGAATATGTTTACTTAGGACAACTAATGGCTCCAAAAGATACAATAAGCAAGGAAGTTGACAGAAGAATATCCAACGGTTGGAAGCGATACTGGGCACTAAAAGAGGTCTTGAAAGACGAAAACATTCACATACACACCAAAAGTAAACTTTATAACACATGCATACTACCAGTAAAAACTTATGGAAGCCAAACTTGGGGCCTAACAGAAAAAAACGCAAAGAAACTTGCAACTTGCCAACGTGCCATGGAGAGGAGCATGCTAAACTTTAGAAAAGCAGACAAAATAAAAAAC
Source organism: Aethes cnicana (assembly GCA_963971205.1). Taxonomy (NCBI): domain Eukaryota; kingdom Metazoa; phylum Arthropoda; class Insecta; order Lepidoptera; family Tortricidae; genus Aethes; species Aethes cnicana. The sequence continues at coordinate 2,054,250 of OZ020291.1, read as the reverse complement.
TCTTATATGAGATCAAAGACCAAGTTGCAAGACATAACCTACAAAATAAAAACACAAAAATGGCGGTGGGCAGGGCACATGATAAGGGGCAAGGAAAAATGGAGCCAAATTGTAACAAAATGGTACCCAAGAGAAGGTTACAGAACAAGGGGCAGACCAAACCGACGATGGGATGATGACATCAGACGAACCGCAGGAGTGATGTGGAACAGAGTGGCAATAGACAGACAAGAATGGAAGAGGCTGGAGGAGGCCTTTGCCAACTGGCAAACTGACGACCAGAAGATAAAAAGATGGCAAATCCAAGACCACAAATGACGTCAGAAACAAGGCTATTCAGATTCAGACTAGTTTGGACTAATATGGATAGTAAGTACAATGGTAGGTATCATACTTTTGTATGGTTTAATTCATACCACCTTTAAAACTGTACCACTTAAGTTTTATCAGAAAAACGTAGAAGTGGATTTGCAATCATAATTAACTAGCTTTTCCCCGCAATCTCGTAAGCGCAGAAATATTAAAATGAAAAATCCCTTTTTTTTCCCCGTTCCCGTAGGAATTTCGGGAAGTCCTCTCTTAGTGCTCCCCTACGTTCCCTAAGGAACCTGCATGCCAAATTTGAGCTCTCTACGACCAGTGGTTCTGGCTATGCGTTGATCGATCAGTCAGTCAGTCAGTCAGTCAGTCAGTCAGTCAGTCAGTTTCTTGTTTTATATATATAGATTAGTAACATAAATACTTACGCAACTTCAGGGAAACAACTTGCCGAGCAGCAGAGACACCCTTATCCGTTCTAGAGCTCCTTTGGAACTGCGTGTTCTGTTGGCTGTTGAAATCCTCTTCGGTGATGTATTTAGCATCCATAAGGGCCTTGAGAAGATCCTCCTCTATAGTTCTTACACCGGGATTCCTAAAATAAAGAAAATCAAGTTGTGACAAGTAAATTCTTATGCATAAGAAACTAGAACAATTAGTAACACAGAGTACAGGATTCATGGCATGTCTACGATGTTTAAAATAAAAGAAAAAGAAGACGAAGAAAGACAAAGGCCCACTTGGCCCAAGTTGATAACCTCAAAACGTAAAACCCGAGGTTATCAGACTAGTCGGCCTAACAAGTTCAGTTGATACTACCAAAGACGAATAGAGGCTAATGCTGACCTGAGGTTAACGGCTTGATGCTAATGGGCCTAAAAAGCACATCTCTACCAATCACATACACGGAGCATAGATAAAACCAGTCATCATTGATATTGCAAACTTCCCTAAGGAATTACTCAGATAAACCACAGAAAGTACCCATGATGACAACCAAGTAAAATAATTGAATCAACCCACTGTTCATGCATACCATTACCTCTGCATACCATAATAGTCAACTCCGCAGTATCCCAATAGCATTGCCATTTTTTTCCTCTTGATCCTTTCAAATGGTTTATCGCGTTTGACTTCAGACTCTCCATTGTCTTTAGTGCTGTCTTCCCACTGCCTTTTCTTGAAACGAGTGCGGTTTTTGTTAGGCACTATCTCATCTGTTTCGGCTTGTGTAGTCTCCATTGCTGTTATGTGACGACGTAGGATTCCTGTACAAACAAAACAATATTTATCGTAAACTTACAGCTCGGGAAATAATACCACGATCACTTTAGCGCCACCAAATGGCGGGCGGCAATGGCGGGGGGAGGACTTTGTTGTTTAATGGTTATTACCAGTATTACCACAGCCCGCTAAGTTGTAGAACAAGTCTGCAGCACATAGGTTATACACATATTGGTTAAACCAATAGGTCGGACATAACAATAAAGGATTAACGCAGTAATGTAGTTCAAAATATTGAGGTTAGTTTTTAACGGTATTCTTGAAAAGTAAATTCTAAAATATCGATATTCATTTATTAAATCACGAAGGGTATCAAAAAGGAAAATTTATAAGGAATGTAAAAGGGTTACAAATGGGTTACAATATGTGCGATATGAGATGTGTTTATCATCTCATTTCGCACATGTACATGTACACAGTGGCAGCAAAACAGTACCTGATTTATTAGGAAGCCGTGGTAGATTTTGCCTTAAAGTATTAACAAATAAGTTAAGTAATGTGACTGACATACCTAGACTAAATTTTAAACTATTTTCACAGCGAAGAATTATAGAAACTATAACTATTATGATGAACACACTAAAGACGGCGTGACCCAACCCGTAACCATTGCACAGATTAGTGAGATATGTCAGAGTGAGTGAGCCATTCCAATCAAATGCCACGGAATGGCAAATGCAAAGAAGTGTTGCCCATAGATAGAGTACATACATACACTTAGAACATACAGCGCCCTCTTTTGAGCAGTGTAATAAAGTTAGTCCACATTATGCCGCGTACACACCGCGCCAACGAAGGGCCAACGAAGGTTCGTTGGCCCGGTGTGGATGAGCCAACGAACATTAGTTGGAGTGTGCCGGCGATCAGAAGCGAGGCGGCAACATCAAAGGAATTCGACCATTCGATCGAATCTGGTGTGGACGGTCGCCGAACGGCCAACGAACGAACGGTCCGAATTACGATAATTTATATCTTTCTTTGATATTTTCGATCCAATATTATTAAACAACCTTTAATAATATAGAGAAGACATTCTTCTAAAATTGACAAATAAACCAAATAAATATTTCTACGTGTAAGTCTGCAACTATTAAACTTCTACTATACACATTTCTATTTTTGAAATATGTGGTTGACCACCATCTCAACTTTCGTATTTTTTTCTGTCCTGGCTAACTCGTTAGATATATAAAACTAACAATTACTTAAGTATTATTATTTCGTCGTGGGTCATGATCACATCGATTTGAAAGCAGGAATTAGGTTTGGCTTTCGATGGCCCAGTGTTGTACGCGGCCACAGAACACAGATCGAGATAGAATGCTAAAGTTTACCTACCGGTCGTGGAAAAAAGTAGAAATTATTACCACTTTGCTCGCTTCCAACCTCAGTTCGCTTCCGACCGCCTTCCGCGAGCAACGTCACATCAAAAAAAGAAAATGACTAAGTGTGCCGTAATTAACTGTACAAACAACACCAGCGTTGGTGGAGTTGGTCATCAGGATGTTACCTATCATCGGTAAGTACTTTCTGTCTTGAAATATCTGTTATTTTTGTGGAAACGATTTATTTTGTAGCTCTTTATTAGTTTTACCAAATTAGTAGCGAATGCCTTGTGTCCAATGCTCGTTTTCCATTGCGGCTTTAATCTGTTGCGCCAAACTTGCGCATATTGAAAACCAGCAATGTAAAAGTAGTCAAGCCAAACTCTCGAGGCGTCGACCAACCGCGTTCCAGGCCGATTTCTCATTATTCTGTCAATAGTGATGTGCACCTGCTAATTTCAATGCCGATTTCATAATCGATTAAAATCAGACAGAAAAATGATAATAAAAATGCATATTATAATGTAGCTATAAAACGTGGTAATAAGTGAACAGCTAGTATTTTCTGTCGTGTTTTATCGATATGTAAATCGATTAAAAATGCTAAAGATCTTAAATCGTTTAGCCGCTTGGCAATCGATGCTGTTAAATCGGAGTCACGCATTTTTTGTTGCCCATCACTAAATTACTCTCGTGACGTCATCGTAGCGACGCAAAATGTTACACGCTTGGTTCCCATACAAATGGACGAACAACCGTACTCTATAGTATCTGATCTCTGTGTACGCGGCATTCGGATCGCCGGCACACACCAACGAACCCTTCGTTGGCCCTTTGTTGGCGGTGTGTCGTATGCGGCATGTGACGGCTTATAGTGACGTACAAATTGGTCGGTTACCTGTCGATTATTGCCGTTACCGGTTCTTAATCATAATGTAATTTGAAAAAAACGTAAAAGATTAAAAAGTAAGGAGGTCTTATTATTCAAAAGCAGTTTCATCCAGATAAGTTTCGGTTACCTAGTGAAAAATGTTATATTTACAGCGATTTATAATTTCTGGTAAACAATTTTATTTTACACTAGCTTCTGCCCGCGACTTCGTCCGCGTGTAATTAGTCAAATATCCATTGGTTTTGTACTTAGAGCAGGTTTTGTATGAACAGAATGCCCTATTTTGAAGTATAATGCATCGTTATTTATTTATATTGAAATCCATAAATGAGAAGTCACTATGAAAGTTCCGGTCCCTGGTGTTTGGATAAATAGGTTTTATTGCTTTAAAATATTATCTCTTCGGCTGACACTGTCAATGTCTATATAGAAAATTATCTTATTAAAGTTGCATGCTTTAAATCGTAACTCTCTTATTCAAACATGGTGACAGCGGTGTAACATGCACACTACAAGAGAAAAACCCAAGACCCCGGCGCCCGCCGGAGACTCAATCCCGGCGCCCGCCGGAGAATATTCATTTCTCGTTCCGCCGACGTTCTCGGGGAACGCTGAGGGATGGACCGCCTTCCAAAACCGATTCGAATGGTATCGCCAAGCCTCTGGGCTCGCCAATCAGTCGCAGGCGAGACAAGTGAGTACGTTAATGTACATCTTAGGAGAAAAAGCAGATCATTTATTAACATCTTTCAAATTGTCAGATGAAGAGCGGCTTACTTATTCTATAGTACTTGGAAAATTCAATTCGTACTACACTGGTACGCACAACAAAATACACGCCCGAGCAAATTTTAACAAATTAAACCAAGAATCAGACGAGAGAATTGATGATTTCATCGGTCGTGTGTATTCTGCGGCAGAGGGGTGCGCCTATCCAGAGATTATCAAAGACGAACTCATCAGAGATAGGATCATTGTTGGGCTCAACGATGTTAAATTGTCTAATACTCTTCAACTTGATCCAAGCATTACGCTCGCTACCGTTATAACAAAAGCCAAACAGGCCGAGCAAGTAATAAGACAGCAAAGTCTAAGCAGACCAAGCACCTCGCACGAAGAGATCAGTGCATTACAAGGAAATTACAAGCCCCGCTCCTACCAAAAGCCTACATTCAATGAAAATCGATCTTATGTGAGACCATGTGGAAACTGTGGGAGAAGCCCTTCACATCCATTTTCTGCATGCCCAGCCAAGAACAGCACATGTATGAAATGCAGGCGACGTGGTCACTGGGCACAGAAATGTCGAGCTACAAGAAACGTTTACGAATTAGAAGAAATGCCTATAGATCAGTATCAAAATAAAGACTATTTCCTAGGCACGTTGCACGACAACGTTGAAGATCAATTTGAATATATCACAAAAAACGACCCATGGCGAGTAAACCTACGCATTGGCGATGACGAAATAAATTTCAAGATTGATTCAGGTGCAGATGTTACGGCAATTGGAGAAAATCATTTTAAAAAACTGAACAACGTCACACTGAAACCAACGGAGTCAAAGCTTCGTGCTGCTGCTCAAGGCGAGCTAATCATAAAAGGGATGTTCAAGGCAAATATCATTTGGAAAAATAAAATTACAAATTCTGACGTATATGTAATAAGTAAATTAGATGAGCCTCTATTAGGCAAACCAGCCATTGAGGCTTTGGGTTTAATCACGCGCATAGACAGCGTTTCTCATACCCTAGAGATGGTAAAAGGTTCGGACGGTGATAAGTACTTCACACCGGAACTGGAATTTCCAGAATTATTTCACGGACTTGGAAAATTAAGAGGGGAGTACAAAATTTGTACTAGTCCAAATGCGAAACCTTATGCCATAGCATGCCCTCGTCGGGTAGCCATACCATTATATGACGCTTTGAAGAAAGAATTACAAGTGCTGCAAGAGCAAAATGTAATATTTCCTGTAGAGAAGCCGACGGAGTACTGCGCGGGAATTGTTGTCAGGCCGAAGGAAAATGGAAATATTCGCCTATGCGTGGATTATACGGAGCTAAATAAAAACATTTGTAGGTCTAGATTGCTATTACCTTCGGTAGATGAATGCCTAGCTCAGATAGGAGGCGCACGCTTTTATTCTAAATTAGATGCTAACAAAGGCTATTTTCAACTTCCGTTGGATGCTGATTCAAGACTACTGACGACGTTTCTAACACCTTTTGGACGATTTGCATTCAACAGAATGCCTATGGGCATTGCATGCGCAAGTGAAGTATTTCAGAAGAAAATGCAAAATATGATTGAAGGTATTGAAGGCGTAATCTGCTGTCAAGATGACATTCTCGTCACAGGGAGAACAATTGAAGAACACGATGCACGTTTAAGACGGGTACTTACTCGTATGTCTGATGAAGGAGTGACGCTAAACAAAGATAAGTGCCGCTTTCGTGTAGAAGAGTGTACTTTTCTAGGACATTTGATCACCAAGAACGGCATTAAACCCTGTCCAAACAAAATTGAAGCCATTTTAAACATGCCTGTCCCCACTGACGTCTCAACTGTACGAAGTCTTTTAGGAATGATACACTACCACTTGAAATTTTTGCCTAACTTAGCCACTCTCACAAAACCGCTGAGAGAGTTAATTAAAATAAAAAATCAAATTCGGAACACTAATGTCAAAGTAGAATGGACAGCTGACTGTGAAAAGGCTTTCAGAATTATAAAAGAAAACTTAACTAAACCGGCCTCGTTGGCATTATTTGATCCAAAGAAAAAAATCAGAGTATCCGCTGATGCGAGTTCTTATGGTCTGGGTGCCTTGATTGAACAATACGAATGTGAACAAGGAATTTGGAAACCAATAAGCTTCGCATCTCGTACCTTGACATCAGCAGAGTCAAACTATGCTCAGTTAGACAAGGAAGCATTAGCATTGACATGGGCTTGTGACAAATTTTCAATGTATCTCCTTGGACTGCGTGAATTTGAGCTACGCACTGACCATCAACCTCTGGTTAAAATATTAGACGACAAACCTATTGCAGATTTAAACGCCCGTATGCAAAGGTTCCGCATGCGGCTGACCAGATTCTGTTACAGAATTGTTCACGTACCAGGTAAATACCTGCACTCTGCTGATCTCCTTTCACGCGTTCCTCTTCCTCTAGAGCTGGAAATGGATGATACAAAAGAAAGAGAAATAAAACTGGCAGCCCTTTCTCAAATAAAATCCCTTCCAATGTCCGACTGCCTACTCGATGAGGTTCGCAAAGCCCAGGAAGAGGATGATGTTTGCTATCTAATAAACGAGTACTTGAAAAACGGCTGGCCAGATAAAAGGAAAATGGACTACGATATACAGCCATTCTTTTCATATAGGGGAGAGTTGAGCAATCAAGAGCATCTGATTATGAGAGGCCAACGGTTATACATACCAGAGAGACTGCAAAAGGATTTTCTAAAACGCCTACATCAAGGGCACCTGGGTGTTGAAAAATGTCGAAGGCGCGCGCGTGATTCAGTATGGTGGCCTGGAATTTCATGTCAAATAAAGACCATGATCCAGCAGTGTCCCGAATGTATTGAACACAGGAAAAACCCTGCTGAACCGTTGATAACGTCGAATATTGCAAATCACCCATGGGAAATAATAGCCATTGACCTGTTCTCAGCGAACCAGAAAGAATACTTATCAGTAATTGACTATTATTCTCGGTATCCGGAAATCGCCATTCTTTCTTCCACGACTTCTTCATTTGTTATTAAACACCTCAAAGTTATATTCGCTAGGTACGGTGTACCCAAGGTGGTGAGATCAGACAATGGTCCACAATTTGACTCAGCTGACTTCAAAGTTTTCTCAAAGGAGTGGGGATTTACGCACGTCACTAGCAGTCCTCATGCGCCATGGAGTAATGGAATGGCAGAAGCGGGAGTAAAGATACTGAAAAATATAATTCTTAAATGTCAGGATCCTGTCCTAGGATTAATGGCTTATAGAAGCGCTCCATTGGAAAATGGATACAGCCCTGCACAATTATTATTTGGGCGCAGGATTCGTACCAATATCCCTACAACACTGGAACGACTTATCCCACAATGTCCGGATATGACTGTTGTATGCGAGAAGACGCAAGAGGCTAAATGGAAAATGAAGACTAGATATGACAAGAGACACAACGCCAAGGAATTATCTGAGTTGGACCCTGGCAGTAGAGTCTGGGATGTGATACTCAACTCCTACGCAACTGTTTTGAGTAAGAGAAATGAACCCAGGAGTTATAATTTGAAAACAGATAAAGGTAACCATATTCGTCGAAACAGACGACATCTAATACTGGCCGACGAACCGTCTGACTCTGCAGACCGCCAGGAACCGATGCCCATAGACTTCGGCAGCTCGGAAGCAGAGCCGGTCAATGAGCCAGAGTTCCACGACTGCGAGGACCAGCCTGCGCCCTACGTGACGCGCTCTGGGCGGAGTGTGCGTCCGCCGCAGAGAATGTACCTTTAATTTGTTTACTTGTTTTTATTTTATTTTTTCCAAAGGGAGGATGTTTGGATAAATAGGTTTTATTGCTTTAAAATATTATCTCTTCGGCTGACACTGTCAATGTCTATATAGAAAATTATCTTATTAAAGTTGCATGCTTTAAATCGTAACTCTCTTATTCAAACACCTGGTATAATGAAAGTTCCGGTCCCTGGTATATGAATCCATATTTCCATATTTATATTTTATATATTTTGTATCCATACTAAATGCGAAAGTAAATCTCTCTGTCGGTCTGTCTGTTACCTCTTCACGCTTCAACTGCTGGACAGATTGAGATGTAATTTGGCATGGAGATAGTTGGGGCCTCGGGAAAGGACATAGGCTACTTTTTATCCCGGAAAAACGCATAGTTACGGGTTAGGGTACGCGATAACCGAATTCCACGCGAGTGAAGACGCGGGCAGAAGCTAGTACTTATATAATTATGATTTTTTTTTCTCAATACCTAATTAGTTGTTTCCCAAAGGTTTAATGAAAGAGATAATGATGCGGTGGATTGTCGCTTACTTTTTTACGTTATCACGAGCACAAATTGCATTCTTTGTATTTTGCTTATGAACATGCCGCAGTGGCCCAGTGGTTTGACCTACCGTCTCTCAAATCTCTGAGTTTGTTATGTGCGAAATTTAATTTAATATACATTTGACCATATATTTTTGAGCTTTTAGATCAAATAAATCATCGTGACGAAACCCTGAACTGTAATTGAGTATCTGAACGTCTGTTTTGAGTTTGTATAAATCTTGTAAAAAGTGTAACTGGTCGAGAAAGCACGCTTTCTAGACGTTTTTTATTTTTAATGTCGAAATACAAAGTTCACAACAGAGACATCGAAAAAGAAGATTTCCATTTAAGAGGCCTCTGCTTTCTGATGCGACAACATGCCAGTGTATTTACACTAAGTACCTATCTTTTCCTTGGCTCACTGCACTGGTGACCCACTGCTTAACTATGTACAGTCATTCAACAAACTACTACATAATAAATACATAGCTTCATTATGAATCTTCAATTGTTATCCACTGCGCATGTCCAGATCCCGCGCATGCGTTTCTCACAACAACTGCATTTAGGACACCAAGTATTCAGTTCGCCATGGGTTGACGCAGTGTAATCAAAAATGAGGGGTGGGAGCTCCGAACGTTTGGTCGTGCGACCTTCCCGTCGTAGGGGAGAGACGCGTTTAAGAGTGACGCGTTACATCACCGTTTTACTCGCTACTATGCTCGGCGGCGGTGCTTCAGCCCTGCTCTTCCTCGTGCCTCTTTATGCGGACCCCGCTTTGAGCGCTTTAGCGGCTGACTTCGATCCGGTGCCCGCGGAGTGCGTCACGGAGCGCCGCGACGACCGCCTCGGCCTCGACAACTGCACTTGGGCATCGTGCAGAGAAGGTTGCACGAGCGACGCATACAAGTGCACGCAGCTACACGTAAAGTACAAACCGCACGGGGACGACTGGCGCCCGGCGGTGCTCTTCGTCAATATCAAAGGTTGCGGGTATCCCCCTGCAGTGGATTGCGAGAACTTCACCATCAGCTATGGGTATGTGGGCGCGCGGTACAGCTGTTACTATTCGCGGGCGGACACGAGCGTGGTGGTCCCTCGCTGGTCGCGCGGGGAGCAGGTGGCGACGGTGACGCGCACGCTGGCCGTGCCGCTGTTCGTGGCGGGCTGCGCGGGGCTCGGGCTGTGCGCGCTGCACTGCG
>OZ020291.1:1983526-2043958 GCA_963971205.1 Aethes cnicana | reverse complement strand
ACCGGGAGACGAGCTGTCGGTAGGCAACCAACAAGATGGAAGACCGATCTGAGTGGCGCACCTTGGGGGAGGTCTATGTCCAGCAGTGTACATATTTCAGCTAAAATGATGATGATTATGATCTATTTACTTAATCGTGGAAAAACTATCTAACTTTTTAGTCACGTTTTGCTACTAAAAATTGAGTATAAATACAATTACTAAATAAGTACTTAAAAATACCGATATATTATAAAATTGTGGTAACTAAACAAGCAAGCATACATGTTTAGTTGCTGCTATCACCTATCAGAGCAATACAATCTCTACTTTTAGTAACTAAGTTTGGACTACCGACGCTTACCAATTATATGAAATTCCGTTGATGCAACACATGTTATATACAGGCAGATCTCATCAGAACTTGAATTCTTACTTAAATTATAGCCACTTAAAATTTAATTTTATGTCCTCTTGAGCCTAATAAATTGCGAGGGGCGCGAAATTTAATTTAAATTTACCATTGAGATTTGCTGCAAAGGAGGAAAATATACATTTTGAAGACACCTGCATGTAATTGCGAAGTAGAATTATGAGATCACTGGGCATGCATGAGGACTATAGCCCAAACCCTGTCATGATGAGAATGCTGTGCATAGTAGTGGAATGTAAATATGGCTGAACCAATATCTATTCGATTATTTTTGTGCGTCAGCGCATTTTCACATAGGAATCGTAGAACATACGCCTTTCCAGATTTTCTCCAAGTGGCCTGATTATCTATCTTTGTCAAGGAGGTCATCTAACCGCCGCTGTGTCATCGTTCGGACCAGTGTGATGGTGATCTGAAGTATATTTGATGAACATACTAAAACTCAACTCACCCGATAAAGTCAAATCCAGGTATGCGTCCAACAGCTTGGCTCCGTCCCGCTTGAACCTCCGCACAAACTTGGGATGCCTCGTGGTGAGGTCCCCATCGGTGACCACGTACTGGGCCAACAGCGCTGCGAACGTCACCGGGGTCGGGGCTAGCAGCCTCCACCGGACGTGCTGGCCCACCATCCATTCCAGCTGACGGAAAGTCTTGCCACAAAGCTGGACGTTGCTTATCTTGGATAGCGTTTTCAGAGTTGGCGCCCGACTGAACTTTTCTTCGCTTTTTGCTGGAAGATAAGGGATATCAATTAGAAATATTGAAGCAATAAACGGTTTACAACACAGGTGTAAGGGTAGGCTGTGGTAGCTTAACGGCTCGGCCACGCTTTCGCGCGACAGCGGCAGCGGAGGGCGTTTTACTGACATATTGCGCACGACGGTTGCTAACCGATGCGCGGCGGGCGTCACGATCGTGGCCGAGCCGTAACTGCAGTGTTTTAACCTAACACCCCTCACGTCAGCGTAGGGGGCTTAAATACCGGATAGAACCTCTGAATTTACCAAGCGACAATATACAATAACGACGAATGAGAACTGTGGACAAAATGACACTAAGAAAGTGACTTAAAATAGGGTAGTGGACGCTGATCCAGTGCTGAGCTGAGCAACGGGACGTAAATTGTCCATTGTGAAACTTGTGAATACACTGCCTCCAACAAAAGCTGTGGTTGCATGTGTGACATGGAATTGAAATTGTTAATTTTAAGATTTATCTGAAAACTTTACAACCACCAACCAGATCAATTCAGATCGAATTTCGCACATAAGTAAACTCAGATATGCAAGCCGGATTCGAGCGCCCGACAGTGAGGCGGAGGTAGAACCACTAGACTACAACGGCTTTTTTACAAAACCAAGAATTAATCCGTTGTCTACCGTTGACGCGATTCCGCGTCGAACGAATATACTTTAATAACTAAGTAATTAAGTTTATTTTACATAATCTTTTTGACAATAGGCGGTAGACAACAGGTTAAATCGTACACTCACCAGCAAGACTCAAGCAAGCCAGCGCGACGTGTGTCAGTCGGTCGGCGCGCAGCCTGTGGGCGTCCATGAACAGGTCTAGAAGCGCCGCGGCCGAGTGAAGAGTGGCGATGGAGAGCCCGAGCTTCTTGGTGATGTCTCGGAGATGCTGGATCAGGGCGCCGCGGAACTCCAGCTAAGGAGGAACGAGAATTGACGAAACTTGTACAAAAGTTGTACTTACGAAGTTTTTTTATTCCCTACAATAGAAAGCCTAATATCTTGGGACATTTCACACACCTAGCCCAGAACTAAGCGACGCTTGTATTATGGGTGCTAGACAACGATATAAATACTTATATAGAGAAATATATACATTATATAATACTAAACATCATAAATAAATTAAAGAGGTAAAAAAATGTGTCCTAACAATACTGGATTGCCTTATCTATGAATTTATTCTGCATTTTACATCTCTATGTAAGATGCAAAAGGTCTCATTCAGATTAATTATGCAAATGAAACACAATGTTAAAATTACATCATGAATTTCATAATATTTCTCATACTTGCTTCATGTAATATAATTTTATTGTACAAGGTAATTGGGTAAGGATCATATCATATCATTTAAATGATATTGACACTAATTGCTTTACTTTTATTTTAAGAAGTTAGGATACTAACTGAAAACATATCGAAAATTCCTTAAAAATGTCATAAAAATTTGGATTTTTATTATGATCAGTCAGTTATGTTGTGTTATGTGATAAATAAATAAGATATAAACAGCTGACTTAATATTATTATTCCCTATTTTTATACATCTACACACAAATTTATTAATTAACCCTTTGTATGCTGAGATATGGAACTGCCAGGTTATGAATTACTTTAACACATGGGAAGCATATAATGGGTTAATAATTAAGACTTACTCAACATTCACTCATCTTACATAATATTTTTGAAGTGGTTTCATTTCTTTTAGAGCCAAAGTGCAGGTTGAGACTTGTTTCTTGAATTGTCCTCAAGTTTAGGTAAACAGAATAAAGAGAGAGGCCTTTTCCCAACAGTGGGACATTTTAATTATGAATTTAACAATTTACTGCAGTTAATTTTAACCTGTAAATAAAGACTAAAGAGGACATGAATAAGGGTGTATTTTTATTGTACCTTCAGGAACAGATACATTTGTATATCTTTAAAATGTGTATTATTAGCACTTAGACAGACTTAGACATAATATAACTAGCATATTGTTTGTTGTCAAACAACGCAAAAGTGTATGGTGTGTTTGCAATCATCTCCATACCTGTGGGGACTGCAGGTGTATGACGGGTTTCTCTGCCTCCTGTTCCAGCAGATGTTTCCAAATGTCCTCCCTGTAGTCGCAGTAGTAATCATCATCGGGATCTTTGATGGTCTAAAAAGGAATAGGACATTATTCAATGTTGTGTAACAAAGGAATATTAAAACATTTTAAAGCTTAAACATCTGTAATAATTTCGCTATAAGAGTGAAACCGTAAGTTCTTTCAAATCACTGGAAATTTTCTTTGTCAAGGCATGCTTTTTAAAAATTTAAAAGTAAGCATTACTTACGATCGCCTCGAGTTTCGCCTCCGCCTCCGACACGCTCTTTGTCATGTTTTCAACAGGAACCTGGCTTCGCACGCTGGATAGGTTCAAATTGGACATATTCAAGGACTCCATATTCTAATTACCAGGGCGATAGTGTAAAATTAAGTACAATAATTGCAATTTAATTTAACACGTCGACTGATCCGTGACAGTCACCACGTGGAAACAAGTGTCAAATATTATCCTTGAAAACTGCCACAATCTCACTATCACTGCATACGCCTAGTATTTCATCCACAAACATAACTCTTTATTGTTCGAATAGAGCACAATTGTAGAACTAAAACACAAGGAATGCAGCGTTGTAGTGATTTTCGTCACATGATGCGGATTACCCTTTTCAAGACATGACACGACACGAAAGAAGCGAGCGAAATGAAAACTGACACTACACTGACAGATTTGAATTTTTGGTTTTTGAGATTTGACCACAGGCTAAAGAGATGAACGAACGAAGGAGATTCTATAGCAAAACTTCACAAACACTTGGCATTTGAAATTTTTACCGATTCGCGTTCTGTGGTTAGCACAGCACTAGCTCATGCCCATATATGGGCAATAAAATGAACGACAAGGATACCAACGTTAAGAAAAAATATTATACGTCACTTTTTATTATAGGCTATGGATTAGCGGCTGATAGTGTTTTCTCATAAAAATTGAAAAGTATTTATTTTATTCTAATTTAAGCTAAGCTCTTGTAGTTAAAAACTATTAAATTTTAGGTGAAACATGTCGTATTCGAATAGTAAGTTCCAATAAGAGATTCATTGATGCCGGAAGCATGTGCTGTGTGGATTATGTTCTATAAATTAGGCAGTTTTGTTTATTATTTTCGGTGAATATAGTGTAATGTATTTGTAATGTGTTCGTAGAATATGTGTTCGCGGCACTGCCGAGGACGCAGCGCGGTACGCCGCTTGTTTTGGGCGGTGATCCTAAGGGCCGTAACTTCCTGTACACAAACGGGAATTCGGTGATAATCCGGGACATCGAGGACCCGGCTATCGCGGACGTGTACACGGAGCACTCCTGCCAAGTGAACGTGGCCAAGTATTCCCCGAGCGGCTTCTACATCGCCTCAGGAGGTAAGGTTATGGCCTCATAATCGTTTATCAGGAATATGAATCATTGTTTATCTTGTTAGAGTGCAACCTCCTTCTGCAAAAGTAGAGAAGTGCAGTGGTTGCCTTAGCAACTTGACTTGTTGATTTGTCAATGTCTTTGTAAAAGTTTTATCGCATCCGTTTACTTACTCATAATACATTCAATTCTCGTTCTTTTCCTTGGCTTTTCTTCCAGTACAATACAGCACTCTGTAACAGGTTACGGACCACGCGCCGGAAATAGTTGTACAATGGATATAACGAAGTTATTCATTAGCCAACTCGTAGGTAAAGCCAATTGGTCGACATGGAAATATAAAATTTGCATCGCTCTTTGAAGCATTCCAAATGCTTTAGAGATTGTTGAAGGAAACATTACGAGACCCGTACGAGGAGATGGAGAAGCAGCGACAGCATCAGGAGCACAAGATGAGCTTGCATCCTTTATGAAGACTGACTGTACTGCCCTACTCCTATTAACAAGTAACATGAATGACGATACGTTACAAAAGGTCATGAGATATCACACCGCCCGGGAAGTCTGGTTGGAATTACACAGATTGTTCGATGGAACCAATGAAGACAAGAGCTACAACTTATGCATGAGTTTCTTCGGTTTCAAACGGAACCCTGAAGATGACATCGCGACGCATATGAGTAAACTGAAGAATATTTGGACTGAGCTTAATCAAGATCTAAAAAGAGACCAGGTAGAGTTACCCGAACTTTTGCTGATATGCAAGATTCTTGATACGCTTGGCGAGGAATACTCTTCATTTAAGAGTAGCTGGCTCTTGGTACCAAAAGCAGAAAGAACAATAAACAGTCTAACCAATCACCTATGTGCATTTGAAAGGAATTTGTCAAGTAACTCCGTACCTGAACAAGAAGCCTTAGTCACAAGTTCGAATGCCCAGATACAGCGTGATAAGAAAGATAAGAAGATGAAATGCAATTACTGTTCAGTCGTCGGTCATCGGGTTAAGAATTGCAAGAAATGGATTCGAGATGGCAAACCACCGAAGAGCAATAATTCATCGAGGAATATCCCATCTACTTCCAACAATACGGCTGTGAACATGACAGTTATGTTTGTGCAGAACGAAGTCTGTACAATTGAGCACGATAAGGACAACTGGTACGTCGATAATGGTGCCACAAGCCACATCACGAATAGAGGAGATTTGTTTACGACTTACAATGAGTTTGATGATACGCGTACGGTCACGACAGCCAATGGCAACACCTTGCGAGCTAAAGGCAAAGGATCAATTATCATGGAAGCTATTGTTGAAGGGAAAGTCTCACCTATTACACTAAAAGATGTTTGGTATGTTCCGGGTATCAAGAAAAACCTGTTTTCGGTCCTAGCAGCTCACGATACAAACCCTAGTACCAAATTCACGTCCACGATTGAAGAATGCAACGTCTCGATCGACGGAATTAATAAAGTTATTGGTAAACGTCAGCGAAATGGTGGTCTCTACAAACTGAGTATCAAGAACAGCGTACCAAGCGAGATGGTAACTTATCTGACGACTGAAACTCAGCTGTATCACGAGAGATTCGCACACCAGAATAAGCGACACGTTCGAGCATTTGTGAAACGAGAGTTAGGGATAGAGCTACCCATAGATGAAACGCTATGCGAAAGTTGCATTTTGGGAAAGTCGCACAGACAGAAGTTCGGCATGAGACCGAGAGCTTCACAACCAGGTGAACTCATTCAAAGCGATGTGTGCGGACCGTTTCCCAACTCGATCACAAACTTACGATATTTTGTACTATTCCGAGATGATTACTCTGGCTACCGTTTGATTTACTTCATGAAATCTAAGTCTGAAGTGAAACAAAAATTAAAAGACATGATTGCTGAAGTACAAAATGCTGGTCACACGTTGAAAACGCTTTTAAGTGACAACGGCGGCGAATACGACAATGCAGACGTTAGAGAGATTTTGGCCAAGCATGGAATCAAACAACGATTAACGATGCCGTACACGCCAGAACAGAATGGTTGCTGTGAACGAGACAATCGTACGCTTGTTGAGGCAGCAAGAACCATTATGTACAGTGGAGAAGGATTTCCTCAAGCACTTTGGGCAGAGATAGTAAATGCGGTTGCTTACGTACTCAATCGAACTGGCCCGTCTAGAGTTAAAAATAAAGCACCACATGAATTATGGCATGGAAAGAAGCCAAACGTATCTCACTTGAAGATAATTGGTAGTGTGTGTTACGCCCATGTACCCAAACAAAGGAGGCGGAAACTCTCCAAGAAAGCCTACAAAGGTAGACTTATCGGCTATGACAACGATGATGGATACCGTATCTGGGCAGCAGTTGAAGACAACAAGTATCGATTAGTGAGATCACGGGACGTCCAGTGGCGTGCACAGAGCTTTTAGACAGGGTAGACAACAAAATATAAAATAATATTAGACTTCCCAAATAGATACCAATTCAGCATATTTTCTCGTCTTTTCGATTAATAATGGCGTATATTTATATCAATCCAAATATCCATGTATCTAAACAATGGAAGCAGAATAATCAGTGCACCCCGGGGGCAAGAATAGTATTAGTAATTCGTATTCAAACTCGATTATCTTGCCGATTGTACCTACACCGGCCTTATTCGATTAAAACTTGATAAAAGAAAGTTTTAAAAAAGCACCATTTTCAATGGTTCATAGGTACATGCACAGCACAGACCCACTAAATAATTACCGCAGTTTTTTTTTCAAAATATTCATTGTAAAAAAACTTTCCTGGTTACGACTATCAATATTTTCAAAGAACAAACCAAACAACATCATTTCAGCCGAAATATAATTTAATAATCAAAACAGATAAATAGAAAAACGACAAATAATATTAAACAACCATACATACAAAATGCATAGCAGAAAATTGCATGGAAAGCTTCCTACTCCTTCCCGACTTTCCGTTTGTTCCAATTTCTGCCACGGCATGCGCTGCGATTACTTCGAAAAGACATGTCTAAACTCCGCCGGGATGCGTGCGTTTGGTTCATACGCTTCCCGCTAGTTAGCGCTGTCGTCGTGCACACTGCCAATATGATGATGTACGCTTTGAACGTTTCCGGACGGTAGACAGAATAGTGTCCGTCTTTCTCGTTGAACGCGCGCTAGTATTGAAATTGCGACTGTCTTCGGATGTAATTATCGAGTACAGAACAGTACAAAGGATACGATGATGACCCGATAGATGAAGCTGTTTTGTGATTTAAGAATTTAAGTTAATGTGTAATGCACTGATATTTTATATGTAGATGAAGCTATTAGGTATCATAATAAAGCAAATTAGATAACGTTGGGGTAGGGTAGACAGTGTCTTTTTGTCTGTATGGAGTGCACGCCACTGGGGACGTCATCTTTGATGAGAAACCGCTTAACAGGTTCGATAACGAGACTGCTACCTCCCAGGTAATACAGAAGTCCAAACCAGTCGAAATCGAAATACGGCTGTCATCAGAAAATCGAGAAGTTCTGATTGAGCCTGATCAACCGGGAACCAGTAATGAACGTTCGATCAGTGTAAGAGAAGACATTAGATCAGTCGAATTAGAGGAGGAAGATGTAGTCGAAGATCCCGATCCCGTTGCTACTGAAGAAGATCCCTATATCAGACCAGAGCGATTCGAAGATGCTACTGATGAGCAAGTAGGTGAAGAATTCTTTGATACCGAGCAACCGAGATATAACCTACGACCTCGACCAACTCTTCGACACAGAAAATTCGACGACTATGTATGCAATGTCGATAGCTTCATTGAACCCCAGACGTACAGAGAGGCGGTTGAGAGCCCATGTAAGCCACAGTGGTGTGAAGCAATGAAGAAGGAGATACAGTCTCTCAAAGAGAATGACACATGGACATTGAAAGCTCTGCCACCGGGTAGAAAGGCGATACCATGCAAATGGGTTTATAAAGTAAAGAGAAACCCAGACGGAACTGTTGAACGCTTCAAGGCACGTTTGGTTGCAAAAGGCTTCAAACAGCGCAAGGGAATTGACTACGAAGAAACCTACAGTCCCGTTGCAAGGTTCGCTACAATTAGATCGCTAATAAGCGTAGCTGCAAACGAAGGCATGTACTTAACGCAGTTCGATGTTACGACAGCATTTCTTTACGGAAAACTGACAGAAGAAATATACATGCAGCAGCCCGAAGGATTTGATGATGGTTCGACACGAGTATGTAGTCTCAATAGGAGCCTATACGGCCTTAAACAAGCGCCTCGTTGTTGGAACTACCGTTTCCATGAAGTTCTTCTTGAGCTAGACTTCAAGCAGAATACCTCAGATCCATGTCTATACACGAAGAAGGTAGGAGAACGTAAGATTCTACTTACTTTATATGTTGATGACGGACTGATAGCAGCGTCAGATCAGAAATTAGCTGAGGAGTTCCTGGAAAGTCTGAAAAAGAAACTTAAAGTAACATCTAAATCCGCGTCCTTCTACTTAGGGATAGAAATTGAACAGTCAGAAGGAACTATAACGATAAATCAGAAGTCATATATACGGAAAATTTTAGAACGTTTCGGTATGAGTGACTGCAATCCGATTTCCACACCGATTGAAGTTTCAGGGAAAGTTGTGGAAAGAGAAAAGAAACAAGAAAAGGAAAATAACTCGTTTCCTTACAGAGAAGCTGTAGGAGCTTTAGCTTACCTTATGGTTGCTACTCGTCCAGATATTGCCTATGCAGTTGGAGTGGCGTCACGCAAATTAGAAAACCCCTCCAAAGCAGACTGGAACAATGTTAAACGCATAATGCGGTACCTAAAGGGTACAATGTCTCTTGGGATTCAGTATAGGAGAGGAGTCTCACCTGGCATACTGGAAGCGTTTAGTGACGCTGATCATGGCGGAGATGAATCGACCGGACGATCAACGACGGGAGTCATATGTCGATATGCAGGTGGAGCTATTTCGTGGCTAAGTCAAAGACAGACTTCAGTAGCCATATCCACAACCGAAGCTGAACTTGTAGCTGCCAGCGAAGGCGCCAGAGAAGTCGTTTGGCTTGCAAGAGTTTTAGGTGAGCTGACAATCTTGAGATCAGTGCCTACGCTTAGTGTAGACAATGAAGCTGCAGTACGATTAGCTCACAATCCAGAGTTCCATAAGAGAACTAAACATATACGGATTAGACACTTCTTTGTTCGAGAGTTAGTACAAGACGGTACAATCGAAGTGAAGAGAGTAAACACGTCGCAACAGGTAGCAGACATTCTGACCAAAGGTCTTGCGAAACCTTCGTTCACTCGTCTTCGTGAAGAACTGGGAAGTGTTATGAATGTTTAGGACTGCATTCTCATCTATTGAGGGAAAGTGTTAGAGTGCAACCTCCTTCTGCAAAAGTAGAGAAGTGCAGTGGTTGCCTTAGCAACTTGACTTGTTGATTTGTCAATGTCTTTGTAAAAGTTTTATCGCATCCGTTTACTTACTCATAATACATTCAATTCTCGTTCTTTTCCTTGGCTTTTCTTCCAGTACAATACAGCACTCTGTAACATATCTTACTTTGCTAATATTTATTTGCTCAAAGCGTTCGTGAACTATATTAATTACCAATATCTTAGTTCAGCCTGCCTACTATGATTAATGAATTATTAACAGAATTTAATGGACAGTTCCGTTGAAGATTCTGTAATCTTCATGTTCTTGGTCTTTCATATACCACATTGAGGCTCGAACACATCTTATTATGATGTGTTCGAGCCTCAAGATACTATTCCAATAACATATGATATTTTGTTTTGGATCTGAGACACTGGCCACTGCATAGGAAGGGAAGGGTTAATGAGACATATTCTTGTACATATATTATGCATATGTTCCATGGTATGAAATAGTTCTCTCTTGCAGCACTAGGATACTGTCCCAAAAGTGGGTCAGTGGGTATTATAAACATAAAATTCTAGAAATTAGTGAATAAGGGAAATAAGGTATATAATTTAAATGGGAATTTAATCTTGGTATAGTATGACACAACTAAGAAGGTGCGTGGGGAAGCAGTTAAGTCGTTGATGCAGAGTCTATTATTGCTTAATCCATGCGTCTTCTAAGTTGTGTAAACCTGTACGCTGATTTAAAACAAATTCACACTCGGGAATGATATATATGAATAATAATATGGTTAACAACTCAACTTGGTAGAAATGTTGTTATTCATTTCATTGAATTAATTTAATAAATCAAATTTAATAGGTCAAATGTGTTGCACATAAACACCTGCCCGTACAATGTAAAACAATTTATTTTCAAAAATAAATAAATATGTTTCAATTTGATATTGAAGTTAGTATGTAAATGTGTTGCTAAATTGTATAATTCTGCATTTAAAAGCTTTAAACAAAAACATGCATTTTAATCTGCGGATAAACACTGCAGATCTGCTTTCACTGGCAATATGGTAATGCTGACCCAGTTTTCTCTGGTGTTGACTGTTGAACGAGTTTAATTGCCCATAAACACCTCTATATGGAAACTTCCACTATATTTGATCTTCTTATAAATGGCCTGAACTGGAATCAGATCAGTGTCAGTTAAACAGTTTCGTAGCTTTTTCCCCCCCAAAAGAAGTCACTTTATTTAACTGAAGAGCAACTTGCTCTTCTATATTTTATCTGTCTAATCTTGTGAATGCATAATACTACAAAATATATCAAAGTAGCTGATTAATTAAAGTCCATGACTGCACCACTTATATTCCTAGGCTAATTATTAAAACAGTACATCATAAATATGCTACTTAACACAAAATACACCATTAGTGGCTGAGATATGCTCTACAAACTTGGCTGGCGGCCAACTGAGTTCCAGAATTAAACTTTATGTAGGGACTGTGAAACATTATGATTATTATTAACTATTTCCATGTATCATAACATCAGCTGTGCTCGCGGCTTCGCTCGCGGGGAATGCTTGAAAGATAAGCATGGCTTTTCCTTTACCTCCTTGTCATGTTACCTTTCATTTAACTACACAGCTTAATAATAAACTTTTGGTCATTAGCAAACACTTTAGTAGCTACTGCAAGGTCAATACTTTTGAACCAATGTGAATTTAACTGGTTCTTGTATTAGACTTTTTAATTAATAACAATATATATGTGTATCTTAGTGTACAACTTTAATCAAAAGTCACAACATCACAGTCAGTCAGTTGATGTAATATTTGTGATATTGAAATTAATATATAACTGTATGAAATGGTATTACATCACTGTGTTATCTAGAATAGGGACGACAACAACTTTTTTTTCCTTAGTCTAGCAGGAAGATTATTGAAAAGTATCGGACACGTATTTTTTCTTTTTTCACAAACTTATACGGAGATATATCGAGTTGAAATGTCGCGTGACGTCACGGTTAGGTACGATTTATACCTAACGGTGACGTAGTTAGCCCCCACTCTCCAACTTTAATGCGTTTTAACTTAGTCATTCTTTGTTAATTTGATAAAGCAAAAAATACGTGTCTAATATTTTTTTATTACCTGACTGACGGACTAATTAGAATTTCGATTTCTTCACCCTGTCGTCATCCCTTTTGATTGGATAGACGAAAGTGGTTTAATAATATGAGGGCAAAACTACTAGCATCTGGGTTTTATTTTTTATTTAAACTCTTTATTGCACAAACAATAAAATGCAGTGTACAAAAGGCGGACTTAAGGCTACAAGCATTTTCTACCAGTCAACCTTGGGGTGAAGCTGAGAACGTTTACTTAGGAGCAAAGAAGTACATATATAATTTCAAGTAAACTGAGAAAGAGTTCAATATTAAATAATGAAAAAGGTAATAAAATTTTTGGGTTTTGTATCTACCGGAATACTATCTATAATAGGTACCAGAATACTGTCACACGCAGTATTTGTAGATTTATTAATACTCATAATAAAAAAATATATGTATAACGTTTCAGACGCATCAGGCAAGATTCGCATCTGGGACACAGTGAACAAGGAGCATATTCTCAAGAATGAGTTCCAGCCAATCGGGGGCCCTATCAAGGACATCGCGTGGAGCGCCGACAACCAGCGAATGGTCGCCGTCGGCGAAGGAAGAGAAAGGTATAGTTAAAACGTTATTTTTTTTTATCTTTCGTCATTACACACATATTGACGTAGCCTCAAACTAAGCAAAGCTTGTACTATGGGTGCTAGACAACGATATAAATACTTATATAGAGAAATACATACATATACATGGTGGGTCAGAAAATATGGCAAATAATTAACCCACCAACTCTCAAAAAAAATTAAAGACCTATACAATATACTTAGAATCGATAGCCGATACTGTGGGTTAATTATTTGTCATATTTTCTGACCCACCGTGTATAAATACTAAACATCCAAATACTCGAGTACAAATATTTGTGCTCATCACACAAAGTTTGCCCCGAGCGGGATTCGAACCCGCGACAGTCGAAACAGTGGGCAAATATGTCTGACTTGAGACCTAGTTTGATTGGTCTATACGCTTTACTCTATGGTTTGATGCAAGTAGATATATACGGGGTCCAGCAAAACGTTGTGACGATATTTTACCCACAGAATCAGCTATCGATTCTTAGCATGTTTTTTAGGTATTTCATTTTCTTAGAGTTGGTAAAAAAATTTTTTCGTATGAGATTCAGGTGTCGCTCACACCATCAGTCCCATACGTTTATTTTTACCAACACAAAAAAAAATTAAACCCTTTAAAATATGCTTAGAATCGATAGGTAGCTGATTCTGTGGGTAAAAACATATTGTCACAACGTTATGCTTGACTCTGTAGATAGACAAAACTTTTATTTGATAATAGCTCTTTCGCCCGCGTAGAATTCGGTTATCGTGTTCCCGCACCATGTCCTTTCCCGGGACTCGAACTATCACCAAGCTAAATTTCATCTAAATCTAGCGGTTCAAGCGTGAAGCGGTAACAGACAGACAGAGTTAATTTCGCATTTATAATACATATGTATTAGTATTCATTGTAGCATTGCCTACACTCAGCATTGGGTGGATAGAGGTTGAAGAGAGGGAGATGCATTGTAGAGTCATATCATATTGAGTTTTTAATACAGTTGCTCAGAAAGTAAATGTTTCGATACTGATTGAGCGTGCCCAAAAGTGTGTCATTTCCGAACGAGCGCTTTTTCTTTTTTGACAGCTTGTGAGCGTGCGTAAAGTATTTTTTGAGCTTCATCCTGTTCGTTTTTTTTTTCGCAAATGTATTAAAAAATTTCGTTTGATACACGTGCGAAATTGTCATTTGCACTCGTCTCTAGGGACTCGTGATAAAATGACAAACTTTTCGCACTTGCATCAAAATATACTATTGTTCTGTATTTACGCCCTCCTCTGTGTTGCCCTAAACGTTGCTGATGCGAGTGGTACTCTAAACCGCCTGTGATTGCCAGGTTCGGCCACGTTTTTATGTCGGAGACGGGGACTTCGGTGGGCGAGATCAGCGGCCAGTCGAAGCCTATAAACTCGGTGGACTTCCGGCCGGCGCGGCCCTTCCGCATCATCACAGCCTCCGAAGACAACACGCTGGCCGTGTTCGAGGGGCCGCCCTTCAAGTTCAAGTGCACTAAACAGGTAACGGAATACGCCTCTGGTAACTTTCACTACTCACCCCAGAATGAGCTCTACTACAGTCTTAAAAAATGAGCTCTTGCACACTTCAAAATAAGCTGATACACATTTCCAAATGAGTTCATACACACTTTAAAATGATCTCGTACACGCTTTAAAATGATCTTGAGCACACTTCAAAATGATCTCGTACCCACTTCAAAATGAGCTCGAGCACACTTCAAAACGAACTCGAGCACACTTCAAAATGAACTCGAGCACACTTCAAAATGTTCTTGAGCACACTTCAAAATGATCTCGTACCCACTTCAAAATGAGCTCGAGCACACTTCAAAATGAACTCGAGCACACTTCAAAATGATCTTGAGCACACTTCAAAATGATCTCGTACCCACTTCAAAATGAGCTCGAGCACACTTCAAAATGAACTCGAGCACACTTCAAAATGAGCTCGAGCGCACTTCAAAATAATCTCATACACACTTCAAAATGAGCTCAAGCACACTTCAAAATGAGCTCGAGCGCACTTCAAACTGATCTCGTACCCACTTCAAAATGAGCTCGAGCACACTTCAAAATGAACTCGAGCACACTTCAAAATGAGCTCGAGCGCACTTCAAAATAATCTCATACACACTTCAAAATGAGCTCAAGCACACTTCAAAATGAGCTCGAGCGCACTTCAAACTGATCTCGTACCCACTTCAAAATGAGCTCGGCACACTTCAAAATGAACTCGAGCACACTTCAAAATGAGCTCGAGCGCACTTCAAAATAATCTCATACACACTTCAAAATGAGCTCGAGCGCACTCAAACTGATCTCGTACACACTTCAAAATGATCTCGTACACACTTCAAAATGATCTCGTACACACTTCAAAGTAAGCTCATGCACACTTCTAAATAAGCTCGTACACCTCCCCAAATTGAGCTCGTGCACACTTTCCTTTATCCGTTATTAAAGTATTGTGAATGTCGGCAGGAGCACACCCGCTTCGCCCAGGCGGTCCGCTACAGCGCGGACGGCAGTTTGTTCGCCTCGGCCGGCTTCGACGGGAGAATCTTCCTGTTCGACGGAGCCACCTCGGAGCTCAAAGGAGAGGTAGTCTTAATAATATCACAGAATATTTAATAGTAATACATACAGAATGGCCACGGAATCACCCGCCTGAATCTAGCTGGCGCGTAACTCGCGCCTTACCGTCATTTTTTTTATTTATTTATTCAAATCTTAAAAATAGCATGCTTACAAAAACCTACAGCGAGCGAAAACAGCGCGCGATTTATCTGTCGCTGTTGTCGTTCGCTTACAAGCGTTTATATTATTCTTATATATACACGGTGGGTCAGAAAATATGGCAAATAATTAACCCACAGTATCGGCTATCGATTCTAAGTATATTGTATAGGTCTTTAATTTTTTTTCGAGTTGGTAAAAAAAAATGTATATGGGATTGATTGTGTAAGCGACGCCTGAATCCTATACAAAATATTTTTTTTTACCAACTCAAAAAAAAAAGACCTATACAATATACTTAGAATCGATAGCCGATAGTGTGGGTTAATTATTTGCCATATTTTCTGACCCACCATGTATATTAATTATTTAAGTACGTATATTATTTAATAACGTATTTGTTTCATCTGCAGATGGAAAGTGGATCATCGGCCCGCGTAGTGGTACACACATATTTACAAGTGTACAGACGTCCTCGCACGCAAACATTGACACTTCATTCGAATTGTCTTCGAAATCGTGCTTTTATAGGCCGTGTCCGCCGTGTGATAATATTGTAAAGCTGAAAGTTGGTGTGTTTGGATCTTTAGAGGGTTGATACTCAATCACGTTCAAACGGCTCAACCAATTTGCATGAGATTTGGCAAATAGATAGTTTGTGACTTGGATTAACAACGTTTTCACTGGATTTTCCATTCAGTAAAAATCCTGGAAACTTATTAGAGGGACTCCGGAAAGGGACTTTGGATGGATATTACGGGAATTACAGAAATCCGCAAGTCCCAGAAATCTTAATCAATGAGTTTCAAGAAGTAGTCAATAAAATCAACATGTTATATTATTTCAGTTCGGCTCCCCAGCCCACAAGGGCGGGGTTTACGGGATCGCGTGGTCACCTGATGGAAAGAAGCTGCTGTCGTGCTCCGGTGACAAGACGTGCGCCGTCTGGGACGTGGAGACGAGGGAACAGAGCATTCTCTTCAATATGGGCAACGCTGTGGAGAACCAACAGGTATGTCCTTCTGGTTACGTATCACCATGATACAATAATATACTTCGCCAGGTATGACAGTCTGGTATTATGTAGTAGTGTGCGTGACACCGACACCGACATAGCCCGAAGAATTGCGAGCCTTAAGTGGCAGTGGGCGGGGCACATTGCTCGCAGGACTGATGGCCGATGGGGCCGGAAAGTTCTCGAGTGGCGTCCGCGAACCGGGAGACGAGCTGTCGGTAGGCCTTCAACAAGATGGAGCGATGACCTCGTGAAGGTCGCGGGAAACCGGTGGAAGCAAGTAGCACAGGACCGGTCTGAGTGGCGTGCCTTGGGGGAGGCCTATGTCCAGCAGTGGACGTCCTTCGGCTGATTATGATGATGATTATGTGCGTGACACCCGATCGTCATTCGCACTGCTGTGTGTTGCAAGTGGTGTATTAAAATAATCCACGACCCCCATGTATCCTATAGTTTTTTTCCAAAATAGGCGCAATCTTGACGTCGAGTTACGGAAAACCAGCAGGCGCAAATCTATACCAATCAATCAATCAATCAATCAATCAATCATTTATTTATTTGTAAACATAGGTTACATTAGGTGGTAGGCGGTTTATAATAATAATTTATCGCTATGTTTTACCCGCAACGGGTGTACAAATATGTAATGCAGGAATTGAACATGCATTAATGAGAATTTATAAAATACTTAAGAAATGCAAATAAAGTTATAGGTAAAGTGCTAAAATTAAATATGTCAAATTTACAAATGTGCTACGTCAAGATAATTGTTAATGTGGTCAAATTTACAATAAACAGTGTCAAAATACCTACCTATCCTGTAGTTTCCTTAACGGACACTATCAAGTCTAAATACAGATTAAAAAGGAAAGGCCTGGCCTCATTGTAAAGGCAAATTAGGGATGTAACATTACTTGATGCACATCTTTCAATTTTTTTTTCCTTCCACCCATCTGATAGCTATTTAGCTGATTGCAGATAGAAAAATAAGACTAAAAAAAAGCAGCCTGGTGACAGACAGACCGATGGACCACGGAGTCCTAGCAATAGGGTCCCGTTTTACCCTTTGGGTACGGAAGCTCAAAAAAGCTGTACTTACCACCAAAATTGTGTGTATGTTACAAATAAACACTCACTTTGGATAATCTTTCCTTAGGTATCATGCCTCTGGCAAGGCAAGCACCTGCTAACCGTCTCCTTATCCGGGGACATCAGCTACCTGGACGTGGACAACCCGGATAAGCCACTCCGGGTTCTCACCGGACATAACAAACCGATCACCTGCCTCGCTGTACACCCGCACAAACACACCGTCTACACGGCCAGTCACGATGGATATGTCACCGCTTGGAATGTTGCCACTGGTGAGTAGGTTTGTTTCTTTTGAAGGAAAACATCGTGAGGAAACCTGCACGCATCTGCGAATTGATTCAAAGACGTGTGTAGTGCCCACGCGGGCCCAGTGCGGATTGGAGACTTCAGACACATCTTTGATTTACTTCGCAGGCGCGTGCAAGGTTTGCTCACGATGTTTTCCTTCGCCGGAAAGCTCAGTGGTAAATTCAAATAGAATTTCGCACATAAGTAAACTAGGAGGTGCGAGCCGGTATCGAACCCCCGACCCTCGGCATGAGAGGCGGTAAGTAGAACCACTAGGCCACCACGGCTTCTTTAAATCTCATATTTGTACAGTCATACACTTGGCTATTTAGCGCTTTAGGATTATTCACCACTTACGGGACATCCTGAATAGACAACTATTTTTTACCCGCGACTTGGTCCGCGTGGAATTCGATTAAATTTCCAACTCCCTTTTCACCAGGAATAGGGTATTACACCATTTTTTGAAATGTGGTTTAAAATGATCCTTATGTCGGTTTGAATCACAAGATTTTTTATTTCGATTTTCTGAATGGAATAAATACCTTAAAAGGTACTTTTAAATTTTCACTTTCAGTTTTCGCGCTAAAAAGCTAGCCGCCATGTTTGCTTGGTCTGTGACGTCACTAGGATAGTAAATATAAGTACATTACATAGTAATCAAACAAGTGAAGTCAAAACTTAAAACGGTTACTTGTAACGCTTTGTTTACAGTCGAAGTGACGTCACAGCAGCTAACAATATGGCGCCTACATTTTGGGACAGATTAAAAAATAACATTTTATAAATGTAATTATAAAATGAATTCATGCATTTTTATGATTAAAGGTCGATGTCTTGGGTAGCATTTTTATATAATCTATCATAAATCAGTACTTCCCGATTTTTCCTTGAATGGTGTATTTACCCTATTGTTCTGTGTTTTCACCTAAGTGTTAATTTCTGGTTGCAGGCGAAGGCAGGCACATACAAGGGCAGGGGCACGGCAACCAGATAAACGGCATGCGCGCCGGCCAGGGTGGAGCGCTGTTGACGTGTGGGATCGACGACACGCTGCGCCGCGCCCTGCCCAGCGCTGAAGGTAACTTTGGGGACGGAAGTCCGCATCAGCTTTTAAGCCACATATTCGGCCACACGGCGGACACGATTTCGAACACAATGAGGACTATCGTTTCTTTGCTCACCAGTTGGCGCCACTGTTGACTAAGGTCCAGAGGTACAGCTGTCAAAGGCGCTTTATTAGATCCGCGTCGAAACAAAGTTTTTTAAATCTTGAATCTCATTAAGTTTATTAATTATAAATAACTATCGTCATATCGAGTAGCTATGCGGCAATGTTGTGCAGTTCCGTTTTGTTCGGATTTTTTTTTGTTTCAAAGCGTTCACATTGATCGCCAAATAATCCATATTTGCGATAATTTCACGAAAGAGATCACTTTTCAACGGGTAAATTAATGAAATTATAATTTATATCACGAAGCCCGCCAAAACCAGTGAAAATTCACACGCGATAGCCCCCATTCGAATGAAGTGTCAATGTTTGCGTGCGAGGACGTCTGTACACTTGTAAATGTGTGTGTACCAGTACGCGGACCGATGATCCACTTTCCATCTCCGGATGAAATAAATGACGGTAAGGCGAGTTGGGCGCGAGTTGCGCGCCGGCTAGATTCAGGCGGGTGATTCCGTGGCCATTCTGTATGTAGTACTATTAAATATTCTGTGCCAGTAGTACAAGTAGGTCTCATAAGAGACACTCGCAGAGGATATGCAACGGCGTCTTGTGTTCTCAATCATTGATCATGATACAAGTAACGGATGTTTCCACCATGTTGACAATGGAGGCCATCTCCATAATATATTTTTTTCTGGACCCTTGGAGACTATACATCTCTAAGATCTTAGATTTAAGTTTAAGTTAGGGACTATACATCCCTTCAATGTAATTGTAGTACGTATATTTTATACATGTAATGTAAATGTTATAACTATGTGTAAATTTTGAAAAAGGCCTTCTGCTTGAGTTTGTTGCGGCGCTTCTTCTCAAGCAATGGGTCTAGGAAGCGCTAGTAAATTCTTTTCTGACGTGTAAAAGTGCCCCTATGTGGCCAATTTGCTGAATAAATGATTGAATTTTGAATTTGAAATTTTTGAATTCCAGGTGAAGTGCCGACGTACACGTCTCAGGCGGTGCCGCTGGGCTCGCAGCCCCGCGGCATGGACCACATCTTCGATGACGACACCACTATCGTCGCCACCGTCAAAGAGGTGAGCCTTCTGAGTATGGAGGGTTGAAGTAAAGGAGCGCAATCTTTATACTTCCAAAAGTGGACACGAAATCGGATCGGTTGAGGGCGCTGCGGTCACTAGAAGTGTCAAGCCACCTAGGCGGATAGTCTGCAGTAGCGCCTTCAGATGGCGCCGCTGAGGCGAAAACGCGGCGAAAACGGTTGTGAGGAGAGTGTGTTTTGTTTCGTTGCTTATCAAATCCGCTGGACACGTTTTCAACTGTTTCGCCATATAAGATTGCGCTCCTTACCAAGACACATTCCACACTCCATATTTCGGAGCCTTTTTAGCGAGCGAGCGAATCCTCTCTGTTTCAACATGGCAAAAAATGCTTTCCTATGTTTGTTCTACTCTACTGCTCGCATTTCTCAGCCGCTTAAAGTTTGCTCGGGTGATAATAGCTAAAAATGAGTTTGTCCTTAAACCCCTGAATTCCAAATTTCGTTGAAATCGATAAGCTGTTTCTGAGATAGCTTCTATAAATAAATATAAGCACACAACTCGTTTAAAGTACAAGATACGTAATCCTCTTAGAGCGGCCTTCGATTTGAAAAACTTATAATCTTACTAATATAATAAAGCTGAAAGTTTGTGTGTTTGTTGCTCAATCACGCTAAAACGGCTTAACCAATTTGCATGAAATTTGGCAAACAGATAGTTTGTAACCTGGAATAAGCTATAGGCTACCTATTAACCCGGAAAACCCGGGAGATCCCGGAAAAATCCCAGAAATTCATTAGAGGACTTTGGATAGAAATCCCGGGAATCCTGGAAATCCCGTAATCCCGGGAAAGGTTTAAAAAGTATCCTAGAAAAACGACTTTGGTAATATAGTGTTTAATTCCCTGCAGACGAAGTCGCGGGTAAAAGCTCGTAATAGTACATTACTACAGAGGCCGGGAAGGAGGAAGTTGCAGGCCGAGTATTATATATACGATTAGTTACGAGGCCGACAACTTCCGTTCCCCGCCGATGTATGTATAGTGCTTTTCTCAAACATGCAATGAAATAAATAAATAAAAAAATATTTTATATATATAAGATATAGTTTTTCAGTGCTTAGGACGATACAGTAAATCAAAACACACCTGAGTTTCTCTGTAAGGAAAGATTTATTTTGTGTTAACTTTCACATGAATAAATTATATAAATCAAAGTGCATATTAAAGAAAACCTTACCTGTAAGGAAAGAAACGACATTTAATGCTCCTTATTACAATGCCGATCCTAAACACGATTAAATAATAATATTACGTTTACTTGTAAAAAAAGCCTTTGACACATTCAGTCACTCATTAATATTAAAAAAACTAGATAATATCGGATTATCGGGAAAGGCACTGGATATAATTGCATCCTATCTATCTAATCGGCAACAAGTAGTCAAAATAGGAAAATGTCAGAGTACAATGGAATATGTTAAATGTGGTGTCCCTCAGGGATCAATATTAGGGCCACTTCTGTTCCTTATATATGTCAACAGTATCAGTCAATGTAACCTGCACGGTGAAATAACCCTCTATGCGGATGACACCTGCATCTTCTACTTTGGTCATTGTATAGTTGATTTAATTAAATCAGCACAAGAGGATCTAGATTCTTTGCATACATGGTTTCAGTATAATCTACTCACTGTAAATATATCGAAGACATCCTATATTATATTTAAATCTAAGAATAAAAAAATACGTAATCATGCACCACTTCTCATCAACAATATAAAATTGAACCAATCGACCGAGGAAAAGTACTTAGGACTAACCTTAGATAGTGGTTTGACGTGGAAGGCGCAGATTAACAAAATTCGGTCTAAATTGTCATGTGTCATGGGGTCACTTCGTGGAATTGTGCGTTGCCTTCCACGACGAGTTTGCTATAATATATATTACTCACTTGTGCAATCACACCTGGATTATCTGATTGAAGTATGGGGAAGTGCAGCAAAAACCAATCTAAAAGATCTCCAAATTGCTCAGAATAAAATAGTTAAATTACTCTTTAATTTCGACTTTTTAACTGCGACAGATAAAATTTATGCCCAAACCAAGCTCATGAGTTTAAAACAGCTGTACTTATTTAAAACATGTTTAACTATAAAAAAAATACTGTTGAAAACTTTGCATTGTGAAACCACTTTCGTGACCAACAGAGATAAAGGAAGAAAAATCCTCCGCAGTGCTGACAACTTATATCTTCCCCCAATACGTACCAAAAATTTTGGTACCAAAAGCATACGATTTGAAGGAGCACGAATGTACAATAACCTACCAAAACCTATAAAAGAATGCACCTCATTCTATAGTTTTAAAAAGAAACTCAAATTTCATGTATTAAAAAATATTCCTGTCACCTAACTACGGCCCTGTTATCGCCGCGGCCAGTTTTGCATACCTTAAACTGCACAGCTATTTCTGTTTTATAACTACCCTTTTTATTTTTGTAATGTAACTTACTAACTTAATACTAGTCCAATACTCAATACTTACAACTACTTATTAGAACTTATATTAGAACTGTGTATAAACTTAATTGTAATTTTTATTAATTAAGGAGTAAAAAATGCTCACTGAATCAATATTGCAAATAGTTAAAATTCTCATTAAGTGAAATGTAATAATTTCTTTTGAGAAAATAAAAATTCTTTAACCCGAAAAACATTTTAAATTAATAGTCTTCTACTGACAGACTCTGACAGTGACATAGTACCTAACCATAATGATATTAAAGAGTATTAAATACTCTTTACATCCGCCCTCCCGGGGAAGACCGTGTATTCACGGTTCCTAAAGCGCAGGAGCTGGAGTTAGTTTCGAGACGTGGAAAAAATTTGACTCTGATTTCATATGACCAGTGTTTATCCTGTACATTGAGTTGGATATCTTTTCTAAGATTTTGTAGGGTCCGATTCTCAACTCGTCAAGTTTTTTCCTGTTTAGTTTGTTTCCATTGTCCACGAAAACCGTATCACCAACTTTGAAGTCCATATCTCTTCGATTTTTATCGTAAATTTTCTTGTTGTAATTATGTGATCTAATTGTATTTTCCAAAGCTTTTTTCCTGTCTTGGATGAAATCATATTCGTTCTTCTTAAGTTTCAGCTCATTAGGCAAAATCGTAACATCTGTGCCGTTAAGTAGATACTTTGGAGCAAATCCAGTGACAGTATGCACCGTTTCATTATAATTTTTCACACAATTCTGTGCTATAGTTGTCCATGCTATTTTTGTGTCATTTTCGTTTATCTTGCACCTGATTTTATTGACCAACGTCTGATTTAGTCTTTCGTTTAAACCATTAGAGAAAGGCGAGTTTACTGCTGTAAAAATAATTGGAATTTTCTTTTCATCCAAAAACCTTTTAAATTCTCTCGAATTAATGCCTGGGTATTGGTCTGAAAGAATCACGCCAATCTTGTCAATTCCTGCACAATTTTTCACTAGTTTGATGAAATCATTTGCATTTTGAGTACTTGATGTCAAAATAAATGCGTGCCTAGTGAAATGATCTGATAGCAGGTGCAAGTATCTTTTTGTTGACCTTGAACCCCCAAAGCCTCCAATGGTATCAATGGAACATATCTCAAAAGGCTTTGTGGCTGGACCCAAGTGGGACATCAATCCATATTTATTTTGCCCTCTTGACTTGTTTTTTATACATACTATACAATCTTCACAGATTCGTTTTATGTTCGTTGTCATGTTTTCTGCGGTATACAATGAGCTGACCATTCTTCGCATTTGTTCAATTCCTATATGACCTAGGTTCATATGTACATTTTTCATGAATTCTATACTGAATTTCTGTGATAGAATTATTTTTTCTTTATTCTTTACTTTCTTGTAATAAACATTGTTTTTTGTTGTCAACTTGTCTTTACTGCGTTGTATCTTTTCATTTTTAACTTGATCTTCTAAGATATCTTCTAGTTTTATTAGGTTGACTACTTTTAATTGTTCATCCTGGTTCTCATTTGGTTCTAAGACTGGATTCCTGCTTAGGCAATCAGCTTCGATATTGTATCTTCCTGGAGAATATTTAACTTGGAAATCATATTGAGACAGATAGTATGTTAGATCGCCTAACTCTTCATCCGTTCTTGATTTTATGTTCATATTCTCCAGCGGCTTGTGATCTGTAAAAACAGTAAATTTCTTACCTATCAAGAGATGCTGCCAATATTTTACACATTCTTTAATTGCCAGGCATTCCAAATATATAGCCTTTTTTCTTTTTTGAACTTCATTCATTTTTTTTGAAAAGTACGCTACAGGTTTCTCTTCGTTGTTATCTTGTGGCTGTTTCAGGACTGCTCCGACTCCAAGTATACTGGCATCTGTGTATATGTGAATAGGCAAGTTTGGATTAAATATGGTCAATATTGGTTGAGAACATAATGCTTGTTTCATTTCCTGAAATGACTCTTCGCAAGCTTTAGTCCAGTTAAAGGATTGTCCTTTTCTCAAAAGGTTATGTAATGGTTCCAATTTTATTGCTATTTTTGGCACATATTTATGGTAAAAGTTTATTTTTCCTAAAAATTGTCTCACATTTTTTTGCGTTTTTGGAGTAGGGAAGTTTTTTATTGATATTAAGTTGTCTTTCAAAGGCCTCACTGAGTTATTCTGTATTATGTGACCCAGGTATTTCACCGAATCAGCTGCAAAGGTGCATTTTGAAAATTTTAGTCTTAGTCCTTCACTTTTAATTGCTTGAAACAGTTGTTCTAGATGTTTAACATGTTCTGAGAAAGATTTTGAGAATAATAATATATCATCAATGTAGCATACTGTAAACTCTCCGAGCTTGTGTTTCCGTATTATGTTACACATTATTCTTTGAAACATGGCTGGTGACGTCTTTAACCCGAATGGCAAACAAGTCCACTGGAAATGACCCTCTTGTGTGACGAATGCAGTTTTGTGTCTATCTGAGACACGCAGAGGTATTGACCAAAACGCTGAGTTCAGATCTAGTGTTGAAAAAAACTTGCAGTCTCTTGTTTTGATTATTAGGTCCTCGATAAGTGGGAATGGCTGCGATTGAGGGACAACTATTTTATTCAGGTCTCTAAAGTCTATGCATAATCTTGATTTTTTATTATCTTCTCTTTTATAAGCTAATGTAACTGGTGCTGCAAATGGACTGTATGATTCCTCTATGATGTTTTTTTCTAATAATTTCGCTATTTGAGTTTCAATCTCTTTTTTATCTTCACTTGTGCAACGATATGGCCTTTTACTGCAGTATTTATCTACTAACAGATCAATGTGGGCTTCATAATCCGTCACCGTTCCGATGTCGAATTTGTCTTTTGCAAATGCAGATTCATTATTTAATATTAAGTCATCTATCACTGCTTGTTGTTGACAATCCAGATGATTTATCCAAACTTTGAAGTTTTCTTCATGGAAGTTCTCGTTGAAGTTGATTAAATTACCAGATTTCATTTCCTTAGAAATTTCAATATCTGATTTATTTGTTTCCTTAGAAACTCTTTCACTTCTTTGTATAGGAACTTTCTGAATAATCTCTAAGTTTTCATTTTGAATTAAATAAAACTCCTTGATACAATCTAGTCCGATTAAAAAATCGTGATCAAAATTTTCATTGTCTATTACATAGACATCGATTTTTTTCTCAACGTCAAAAATGGTTATATCAAGTGTTACTATTCCATTTGCCTTTTTAACGCCATTAATTGTTTTTAAATTAGTATTATTAAAATAACTCAACTCTTTATTTTTGACTTTTAACAACCTCGAGTTTATCAATGAGACATTCGAGCCGGAGTCATAGATTCCAAATACTTCGACATTTTTATTCAATACTAATTTTACTTTAATTAATGGCGGCACTATTCGTTTTTTTGGTCTCCATATTGCAGTTCACATTCTAATTCAGAATTGTTGATGACCCGTATTTGCTTTTTATCTTTTTCACCATTTATTCTGCCTTTGAACCAACAGGAATCCTCTGGATGATAGCGTACGCCTTTATTTAACTTTTCACAAATAATACACTTTTCTTTTATCAGCTTGATATCTTCTTTTTTTTTAATAACTTTCTTCTTTGTTACCAAATTTTCTAATTTTCCAAGTTCATTAAATAAATCTTTTGTATATACAACTTCTTCTTTGTTTATTCTATCTGTTATGAAATCAGGTAACCCAGCAGCAATTATATCAATCATTGTCCCTTGATCAATTGTTTTTCTTACTTCCAGTAAAAGCTTTTCTTTTTTAATAGCATATTCTAACAAAGATCCTGATAGATACTTGAAGGATAACGCATACTTGCTAGTAGACCAACCTTTAACGCCAAAGGTTTGCAAAAAATTAGACTTCCACTCTGACCACTCCGACTGTAAACCAAACTTGATCATCATGGAAGAATACCAGTCAGTGCATGATTTCTCCAAAAATAATCTGAAGATTTCAATTTTTTCTTCCTCTTTTACTAAACAAAACCTTGCACATTCTTTTTCAAATACTTCCATCCAGTGAAATGCATTTGTATTTTTTCCATCAAAAATTTCAATTACAAACCTGTCGGCTATCTTTTTAATACTTTGTTTTTCTTTGTTTTCTTGACTTTCTATTAATTTCTCCAAAATTTTCTCCATGGGATCTTCAGTTTTATTTTTACTGTCAATAGGTAATTGTTCTTGGCTAATTTCCTCAAGGAATTCGTCGTGAAAAATCACATTACCATCCTCATCAAAGTAGGTTTTTAATATATCCTCTGTCATTTTTATCCATACACTTCTAGTTTGATGTCTTTTTTTTAGTGAATTTCTCACTGTAATGAAGGCTTTAGACGTATGGATATGTTTGTGAAGTGGTACTGCTTGATACTCTTCAGGAATCAGGAAAACCTTGTCATCTTGTGTGACAATTGAGGTAATGGCAATATAGTTGGACTTTCCGTCTGCTGTTGGTTTTGCTTGAAATGTAAATTTCAACTTTTCCATTTTATGACAATAAATGTCGTTTTATAAGATATAGTTTTTCAGTGCTTAGGACGATACAGTAAATCAAAACACACCTGAGTTTCTCTGTAAGGAAAGATTTATTTTGTGTTAACTTTCACATGAATAAATTATATAAATCAAAGTGCATATTAAAGAAAACCTTACCTGTAAGGAAAGAAACGACATTTAATGCTCCTTATTACAATGCCGATCCTAAACACGATTAAATAATAATATTACGTTTACTTGTAACAAAAACATTTTAAATTAATAGTCTTCTACTGACAGACTCTGACAGTGACATAGTACCTAACCATAATGATATTAAAGAGTATTAAATACTCTTTACATATATATAATATATTTTGTCTTTTTTACACAAATAAAACTGCGCTATCTATGTAGCAAATATGGCTCATGTTTTTTTAAAGCTGTATTGGCAGAATGTCATAGCGAACCATGGAGTAAATATTGCTTGTAGCTTTTTTAAATGGTGGAATGCCAAGATTCTGTGTTACAAATACACGGTGGGTCAGAAAATATGGCAAATAATTAACCCACAGTATCGGCTATCGATTCTAAGTATATTGTATAGGTGTTTAATTCTTTTTGAGTTTGTAAAAAAAAAAAATTGTATAGGATTCAGGCGTCGCTCACACAACCAATCCCACATACAATTTTTTTTACCAACTCAAAAAAAAATAAAGACCTATACAATATTCTTAGAATCGATAGCCGATACGGTGGGTTAAATCTTTGCCATATTTTCTGACCCACCGTGTATATCAAATGGAAATTAAAAAAAAAGTGAGTTGCCGGCCTAGGCCTGCAACGTTTGTATGAATTTTCATTATAGACCAATTTGTCTAGCCGCGCCTGAAACGTGATACTTCCCAGGCTAATAAGAAGAACATAATATCAATATTTCATTGCATGTTTGAGAAAATTATATTTATGTCTGATGGTGTTCCCCAGTTGGCAGTGATAATCGGCGGCAGCAAGCAGTCGAGTCTGCCGCTCACCTTCGAGCCCACGTGCGTCGCCATCGACCCCAAGACCAGGCACGTCGCCGTCGGGGGTAAATTATCCTTTCATACAAATAAATAAAAACCGGCCAAGTGCGTGTCGGGCCACGCGCAAATTATAGGGTTCCGAAGTTGACGATGCCCACAGTACCTTTCTAAGACTTATTAGCATCTAGCTAGCCTGTGGTATGACGTGCCCGCCCGACGCCCCTGCCGCTCGAGATAAATCATCATTATAAGTTGGTCGACTATTACTCGTAAGTTTGTACAGCCTACTTAGCTCTGATAGTTTTTCTTTCAACTACGTTATATATGCCACAACCGTGATTTTTTTCAGCCATCCAAATACCACCATTTAGCTGGCAGGGGGGGGGGGGGACACGTGACTCTAACAAAAAATAGCACTTTAAAGCTTAATATTTCACAAACGCATCACTTAATCAAAAAATGGTTTTAACAAACCCACAATATTTTTTTAAGACCTATTCAACGATATGCAGCACCATGGGGTACGCAAGAAAAAAAAATTACATCCCCACTTTACGAGTAGGGGAGGTACCCTATAAAAAAATATATTTCAAAATTTTATTGTACCACTTTGTCAGGGTAACTAATATGCATATTCATGCCAAATTACAGCTCTCTAGACCTAATCATCTCCGAGCAATAGTGCGGACAGACGGACGGACGGACGGACGGACGGACGGACGGACGGACGGACATGGCGAAACTATAAGGGTTCCTTGTGGACTTCGGAACCCTAAAAATGAAATGAGGATATCCGCAGTAGAACTAGGGTCACCGACATCATAGCCCGAAGAATTGCGAACCTTAATTGGCAGTGGGCGGGGCACATTGCTCGCAGGACTGATGGCCGATGGGGCAAGAAAGTCCTGGAGTGGCGTCCGCGAACCGGTAGACGAGCTGTCGGTAGGCCTCCAACAAGATGGAGTGACGACCTTGTAAAGGTCGCGGGAACGCGGTGGATGCGAGTGGCACAGGACCGGTCTGAGTGGCGCGCCTTGGGGGAGGCCTATGTCCAGCAGTGGACGTCTATCGGCTGAAATGATAACATGCACAGATGCACAGGCATACATTTTCGCCGCGCGGTAGAAAGAGAGGGGGATACTTCCTCTCCTACTCCGCGCCGGCGGTCTACTGGCTTCAATGACATTGTAAAAGTGCTTCGATCAGGTCACGTGTCCGTCTTACGGTCACGTGATCTGTCGCGAGTTTAACATTTTTCCCCCATCGCAAAAAGGGCCCAGCGCCGCTAAACAAGTTTTCACTTCAATAAATAAAAACCGCCTTCAAACTCCGACAGACTGCGATGTCAATGTCAAGTTCACTATATGATTGTCATTTCTTTGGGTCTTCACGCTTCAACCGCTGGACCGATTGAGATGAAATTTGGCATGGAGATAGTGGAGGTTCCGGGAAAGGACATAGGCTACTTTTTATACCAGAAAAACGCATACTTCCCGCTGATAAACGGAACGCGATAACCGAATTCCACGCGGGCGAAGTCGCGGGCATAAGCTAGTATATATATAACCTCCGTTACTGACTGACTGACTTACTGATTAATTGACTAATGACAACGCACAGCCGAAACTACTGGTCGTAGGAAACTGGACAGGACTGAAATTTGGCATGTAGGTTCCTTAATTCCTTTGAAAATGTAGTGCTTCCCTAAGAGAGGATTTTCCGAAACTCCCACGGGAACGGGAGAAAACGGAATTTTACATGTTAGTATTTCAACGCATACGAAGTCGCGGGCAAAAGCTAGTTTTAATATAATTTCTTTTTTCCAGGAGCGGACAACAAAATCCACTTGTACACTTTAGACGTTCGCACGCTGACGCAGGGCGTGGTCCTCGAACATTTGGGGCCCATAACGGACGTCAAATTCAGCCCCGACTCGGCGTACCTGGTCGCTAGCGATGCCAACAGAAAGGTCATACTGTACAGCACTGAGGAGTACAAGGTCAGTGTAACCGTTATTTTTAAACTTTCGCGTATGGAGGGTTGAAGTACAGGAGCGCAATCTTTATAGTTCCAAAGGTGGACACCAAATCGGGTAGGTTGGGGGCGCTGCGGTCGCCACTACAGTCAAGCCACCTAGGCGGATAGTCTGCAGCAGCGCCTTCAGATGGCGCTGCGGAGGCGAAAACGCAGCGGAAACGTTTGGTAGGGATAGTGTGTTTTGTTTTGTTGCTTATCAAATCCGCTGGACACGTTTCCAATAAGATTGCGCTCCTTACCAGGACACATTGCACACTCCATACTTTCGCGTTTACTACACATTATAAACACTGGTCGTTATGAGATAAAACTCTAAAAAGGCTGTTTATTTACCTCTTTTGCTTGACCAGATGTTTTCGGCGAATTGACAACATTTAAAATTTTTAGTAATTCGAAAACAACTTCCGTATCAGTTCCGTTTCAGATTTTTTTGTTCATTACTCTTAGACGACCAAGAATATTTAATAGCTACTACGTACAGAATGGCCACGGAATCACCCGCCTGGATCTAGCCGGCGCGCAACTCGCCCTTACCGTCATTAGTTTCATCCGGAGATGGAGAGTGGATCATTGGCCCGCGTAGTTGGTACACACACATTTAGAAGTGTACAGACGTCCTCGCACGCAAACATTGACACTTCATTGGAATTGTGTTCGAAATCGTGCTTTTATAGGCCGTGTCCGCCGTGTGGTACGAGTATTTGTTGAGTTTACTTTAATACATGGTTTGTAACCTGTACTCTAAAGGAAAATCTTTTGGACAAGTTATTAAAGCTATTTATTTAATTAAATAAAACCATATTAAAAAACAAAAATCAGCTGAGCATTTTTTCAGTAGAAGTTACAGTGCAAAATTTCAAAATCTGAAATCAAAAAACTTTTGGATTCTTTTACATACCTACATGTTCTAAAGTAGCACGTAGGTATACAGAAAGAATTTTAGACTGAGGAATTTTTCACAGAGATAGCTCTCTGAATAAACGATTTTCATGTTCAGGTAAAAATACCTAACTTCTAAGTTAAGTTATTGGATTATTGTATATATATAATCTGTATTCCCTATTTTCGTCATGTGCCAAGTTTCATAGGCGGGAGAATTGTTCGGGTTACAAAAGCTTCGTTGGTCGGTGTGTCTTCATCTTCATCCTTTGCTACAAGACAAGTCGAGACAAGATCTGCAAAATTGTATAACCTCATTAACGACACTTTAGACATCTACTCCCTCCCTCTCTATGAATGTAAATCTATGAGATGTGAGATGCACTCACACTTGTAAAACTCATAGAATTAGATAACGAAATAAATATTTTTTAATTTATTTTTTTAATCTTATGTCCTCAGCTGGCCCACAACAAGGAGTGGGGCTTCCACACCGCCCGCGTCAACTGCGTGGGATTCAGCCCGGACTCCCGGCGCGTGGCCTCCGGCTCCCTGGACACCAGTATCATCGTCTGGAGCGTCGACCAGCCCGGGAAGCACGTCATCATAAAGAGTGAGTCCCGGGAGATTGCGGATTGCGGGGAGCGAGGGTTCAAATCGTTCATATGTACGCTGGCCTTTTTTTGTGGTAGCGGGTTACTACAAAAGTCTATTTACGACCCACTGCTGGGCACATGCCACCTCTGATGAGGAGAGGGTTTGGGATATCGTCCCCACACGGGTTGCCTTTGTCCTTTCCCGGGACCCCAACTATCTCCATGCCAAATTTCATCTCAATCGGTCCAGCGGTTGAAGCGTGAAGAGGTAACAGGCAGACAGACAGAAAGACAGATTTACTTTCGCATTTATAATATTATATAATATGGATTAGTAAAAAAAAAGAATACAACAGGCTTACTTAATTCAAGGCATTCTCTACCAGTTAACCTTTGGGCAAAACAGAAATTGTTGTGGCGGTGCAAAAAAAGCAATTATGCAGCACACAAAAGAAAACATACTTATACAATAAAAAAAAGATGCAATAAATATATATATATATACATACCTACTCATATATAATAAGGCACATATACATAAATACCACATATACCTGCACGCATCTGCGAAGTAATTCAAAGTTGTGTGTGAAGTTCCCAATCCGCACTGGGCCCGCGTGGGGACTATAGCCCAAACCCTCTCATGATGAGTGGAGGCCTGTGCCCAGCATTTGGACGCAAATAGGCTGTAGTAGACTACAGATCTTCTACTATCTAAAGTCCCGCGCCTTCACATTTCAAAACGCTTCAATTTTTTTATTATTATTCAAAAAGCACCACCAACACTCTCAACGCATAGTTGATGGCTGTCTCAGCACGCACACATGTGTTGAGTGCTTTTTAAATACATTGAAGCGTTTTGAAATGTGAAGGCGCGGGACTTTAGATAGTCAAATCAAAATCAAAATTATTTATTAGGCAGACTTAGTTACAAACTTATTACAGTTTACAAGGTCTTATTGTCTATTAGAATCTTGCGTTCTCTGCTCGCCGTACTAGTATGAACTGTGTTACGGCCGGGCAGGCTTCACCGTCTTCACCGTCATATACATAAATATATACACAGATACATAAACTTCGTTCCATTTCAGATGCGCACCCGCAGTCGCAGATCACAGGCCTAGCGTGGCTCGACGACGAAACCTTCGTGTCAGTGGGACAGGACGCTAACACCCGCGTCTGGACCGTACCCAAGGCCTAAGCTATACGCTGGGCACTTTGGGGACGCGTGCTGTTAAAGATGACCAGTACTATTCAAACACAGCAGGTATCTTTGGTTCATGTTCTGTTCTCTGCAAATCGGAATATATGAAAGAAAGTGTTGTATTTTACTAGTTTGACTAGGGCTTTGTTTTCATGTATTCTTTCACCGTAATAGACAAGAAATCTGCATAATTTGGCCACTAGGAGCGCTGCAATCGCTTGACCCAAACCATCTGTCAATTACATAGAGAAATATTTGTTGTTATTGGTTTTACTTAAATTATTAAAAATTCCGCGCTGTGCAGTTCCAGGATGCAATGAGAACGGACGACACGTTTTTCCGAAAGACTTGGTATGTATCTGGAGCAGGTGTAATTGCATTGGGATGTCTTCATTTTCATCACAAATAACTGAATCAAAATTAAAATTCAATATTTAACAATTTAAACAAATCTACTTAAAAATTTCAACAAAAAAACTTGTATTTTTTTACAGCTGCAGTGTTTTGGTTTGGGTCAAGCGTTTGCAGCGCCATCTAAGTCGAGTTATGCGTATTCTTGTCCATTGAAATATGGGTTCTTGCATGAAACGATATTGCAAAATTCTAAAGAAATATTTAAGAAATTCCGTTCATTAGATCAATATTCTAATTCAATCGTGACTAAATAAACTATCTTTTAATTAACTTCGAGTCTTTCTAACTGACGTCCTTAAAACTTAAATGAATTAATATATTTTATAAAAGTTTTGGATTAAAATCAGTTGTCGTTATGTATTTTTGGTGAAATACAACACAACTAAAATACTACAAGTGTATTTTTAACAGCAACGCGTCTCCAACGGGGAAATCTCAAAAAAGATTTTTCTACCTATCGAAATTAACTAACATATTTATTTTGCTTACGTTAAGTTGTAAAATTAATGAGATGCTCAGTTTTATGACATAATTTATTTGTTACTAGCCGTCCATGGTGTTATGAGAAAGGAAATGGATACTGCAATGTTATTTATATAAATACTTAAATAAAATAAATCCGCTTGCTGAATCAATATTTCGAACTAACAAAGCTCACAATGACAGTAAAATTTTGACATGCTTTTATTTTATTCTAGAGAGTACAATATTAAAAACATCGGGAACAATCTTCTGTCAAAATGGATTTTGTAAATTGTTCAAAGTTACATATGTGGTGTGTATTTCTTTTCTTATAATACGATTGGCAATAGGGTGTTCACTTATTTAAGTTAAAATAGGGCTGACTTGTAATATGACATTGAATTTGATCTCAAAGATTGCATGAAAATATCAATGTATTTATGTAAATTAAAAATAGCATTGTTTTCCATGACATCGTCATTTCTATATAAATTAATTTCTATATGCCAGTATTTCGCAGTGAAGTCTTACCCCAAAATATAGTTAAAATAATAAATGTGTTAAATATCATTAAATTTTCACTGTTTATTTTGTTTAAATTTCATTCACTTAACCAACTTTTTTGTCAAAAAGTTCGCTAAAGCGATCATGAAAT
Source organism: Aethes cnicana (assembly GCA_963971205.1). Classification (NCBI taxonomy): domain Eukaryota; kingdom Metazoa; phylum Arthropoda; class Insecta; order Lepidoptera; family Tortricidae; genus Aethes; species Aethes cnicana. The sequence continues at coordinate 2,009,545 of OZ020291.1, read as the reverse complement.
ATTGTTCTCTTATTTGTTCACTACATTTATTTATTTATGTCCGAGCATGTGTTAAGTCAGTCCTGCATATTGTGTTATTATTATAGATCTATAAGATCGCAAACCGCATACTAACCTGTGTGGAACTGCATTTAATTTTATACCAGTTTTCGTATGAATTCTGAACAAAAAATGTATCTAAACAGTATTTTTATACTAATTTCTGGAAATATTTTTCTCGATTTTTTTACGTGATTTCTACTACTAAAATGAAGTATGTAATGTAACTAGGATAAGTAATAAATTGTATACACTTGTATTTGACGTGTCTCATTTTTTAATTGGTACTTTTATTTATACGAAACGGTACAGCAAAACATAATTAATCATCTGGTATCAAAATTAATATCCACCTTACATGTGCAGTACACATGCAAAGCCGGGGCTGGCAGCAAATTTACGATAAATGTCATCATCATCATCATATCAGCCGAAGGACGTCCACTGTTGGACATAGGTCTCCCCCAAGGCACGCCACTCAGCTTGGTCCTGTGCTACTTGCTTCCACCGGTTTCCCGCGACCTTCACGAGGTCGTCGCTCCATCTTGTTGGAGGCCTACCGACAGCTCGTCTCCCGGTTCGCGGGCGCCACTCGAGAACTTTCCGGCCCCATCGGCCATCAGACCTGCGAGCAATGTGCCCCGATACGATAAATGTAAAGGATAATAAAACCAAAATTATATAAAAAAAGTTTAATATAAATACGTATTGTCTTTTTAGATGTCTTTTTGTAATTCTAGGACTAGACGCAACCGAATAGATGATAAATATATGACTAGAGTTAATGATAAAATGGTTAATATAATAATAGCGCAGTAAGTAAATATCTATTATTCAAAAATCTTTTACATTTATAAAATTCTCAAAGTTTTAAACATTTGAGCAAAGTGATTATTATCACAGTAAAAGTATGAACACAGGGAAAAGAAAAAATCTAACCATACCTTGAACTAAATTAGTCGTTCGGATGCATAAGTAAACTAAGTATAAATATTATGGTAATATCTACATTAAATTGACCTGCTCATCCAATTACTTGATTCTAGCAGATTTTCTATAAATTTTCAATGTAATGTCGAAGTTTGTAACATTGTAAACTGCACCGCACCTCAGTGCCAAAATAAAAATATTGTTTACTATTTACTCTCGGGTATATAATATTTAATGATCAAAAACTATCCATGATATAAAAATACGGTATCAAAACAGTCCTGTATGTCTTTTTGTATTCTGGTTTCGGTGGGTACAGTATTTAACATTTGGAACCATGTTAAAGTTATTGTGAAAGTGAGTACCAAGACAGTGTTCAAAAAGTCAAAAATATATCTGACATCATTTAGAAACTACAATGTATACATATTTTTGTCTACATATCTATTCTTTATAAAGTAATACCATTTTCAAGTCATTCTTCAATAGGCGATTAGTTCTTTGTTGGGAATATCTCAAACTATCTTAAGGAAATAAACATGTGTGGCAACCATTAAGGTTAGAGCGCACAATATTTTTGGATTTCAGCCAGAAACCTGCATAGTTGCAGACCTTTGTATGTTAATATAAAAGAAGGAACTAAACCTTCGGTTTTTGATATAAATCGAAGCATGTGTTGAATCGAAACGGTTGTAGTGAAACAAGTGGATTTAGTGGAGACCGATCATCCGGTCTAGAAGTTAACTCGAAGCTAACTACGATCCGCAGACACGTGATTAGGGATGACGACAGGGTGAATAAATCGAAATTCTAATTAGTCCGTCAGTCAGGTAATAAAAAAATATTAGACATGTATTTTTTGTTTTATCAAATTAACAAAGAATGACCAAGTTAAAAAGCATTAAAGTTGGAGAGTGGGGGCTAACTACGTCACCGTTACGTATGAATCGTACCTAACCGTGACGTCACGCGACATTTCAACTCAATATATCTCCGTATAAGTTTGATTACGTGAAAAAAGAAAACATACGTGTTGAATACTTTTCAATAATCTTCCTGATAGACTAAGGAAATAGTACATTACAGACCTAGGGTGGTGAATTCGTAAATGTCCCAGATCGCAGGTTTCTGTGGCCCGAACCGAAGCTTTACGAATTACCGCCCGTGGTTTGTCAAAAGTTTTACGTCTTGCCTTTGCCAAGAAGTGAGATTTTCTCTCCGCGTAGCGAGCAGGAAATCCCACTTTATGGCCAAGGGTGATGTAAAAAAGTTGTCGTCATCCCTATTATCATGGACCAAAACAACAAGTAGGTAAAGATGCAAAAGGAAAGTCTCTCGCTGACTGGTTGTTAGTTGTTCCCGATGTTGAGGGTCTCCCTTGTGCCGCTGACCCCTCCGCGGCTGCAGCTACTGCCGGGCGTGTCGGTACGCCACGTGCTTGCGCAGCGCGTCCCGGGAGCGCGACACGTGGCTGCACGCGCGGCACGCGTGCCGGCGCCCCGCGTGCGTCTCCATGTGCACGCGCAGGTTGTACTGGTTGCTGAGGCGCTTGTTGCAGATCGTGCACACTGAGCTGTTCAGGCGCCATTTTCGATCGAACGGTTCCGGGTCTGAAAAAGACACATTACTGTTGAAGATGGGAAGTAGCCGGCTGGCTATGCGAAATTTGCAACCATTCCAGTGCAGACGGTGCCTAAATAGTTTTAAATCTTTTTTAGTTAAATTTTTTATATGTTCACCCAAAATAAATAGTAAACGTGAACCAATTATGATGATTCTTTTTTTATTCGAAAGGTGGTAAGTACTTCCAAGTTGGTTCCATTAATTAGATTCAGTTCTGATGATGGGATCCATGAGAAATGGAATTTCCCTCGAAATTTGCTAGCATTTGTTTGATTTTGGTGCCAATTTCGAAGACTACAAGTTACTTCTGTCTTTCACGCCACGATTTTACTACGTGGTTTTTTTTCAATTAATAGTAGATTGTGTGACTAGGGGGCAAAATGGTATATTTTACCGCGGGTGACGGATTGAATCCAGAGCGATGCGAAAGATTCCAGAATAAATGGTGGAATCTTAAGCTACGTCTAAGGTTTAAATAATTTTGCTACTCTGCTTTTCACTCCTATGAGAAAACCAGTAGCAGCAGGGAACAAAATTGTATTTTGCTCCCTGTTTGCGGGACAGAAACGAGGAACAAAGTACTCCTTTTTAAATAGGAGAAGTGAAAATTAAATTTATTTAACCAAACAAGTCACGTTACCTCCAAAGCTGGGCGTGACTGGTGGCGTCACAGGTCCCGGCATCGGTCCAATTTTGTGCGTGCTGTACAAATTCTGCACAATCTGGTCCAGCTTGCTCAGTCTGTCTCTCTGTGTCTCGTTGTACTCGTCGAAAGTTCTGGAAGGCTCTTCGGGCTTCGGTTCGTGGGCGGGGGGAGACGGTAGTGGCTCTGGAGTCTCTTGAGGCTCCGGTTCTGGTGGTTGGGGTTGGGGATTCTGAGATTTAGAAAAATAAGACTAAAATTCCTGAAGCGATATAGCCTATCGATTTGACCTGTGAGGTAGTGTTGGATGTTCGAACCCGGCTGCCGACATCTGAGTTTACTTAAATAGGTACTAAAGCCAGGGAAAGTCTAAAGGACAAATGTCCTGCTGTTACATATGTAAGCGACAGTCACTGGATGTATCTGCCGACATCGCGCGAATTCGCGATGTTCATTGTCGGGGAAGTCCGGCAACGTCACGTCACTTCACCCAACGTCGCTGTTGGCGACACGTGTCGCAGGACATCTATCCCGCCTGGTGTATCCCTGCCTTTACGTATGCGTAACGCGAAAGAAAATATCGTATGGTTAAGTCCCCGTCCGTATTGGGATCTGTTGGGGACTATATCCCAAACCTTATCGCGATGAAACGTTCCTAGTACTGGGACGTAAATTGGCTGCTGTGGAGATTAGATAGTGTCGCGATCGTCACATATCGTCTTTCACTTCATTGTATTACTCTTATTTGTCTAGTAAAGCTTATTTTTTATACTAAAGTTGATAACAACTAGCATTAAATAATGATACTGTCAAAAGTCCGACCTCGGATCATAATATCAGAATGAAGCTCGCATAAATAAATTACGCAGCCTAGTTCGCTGTCAGCGGGAGAAAGATTAATGGCGGCCCGCGGAGAAAAGCGTTTTTTTAAATTTACGACGTGTCACCTGCTTCTTTGAATGATAACTTGACTTGAGAAGGTTTATCTTTGAAAAAGAACACAATAAGGTCATCATGAATCAAAGCTGGAAAGGATTTGGCCGCGGTGGGTTTTCCCACATCCAATTTGTGCCAGTTCCGCGCGAAAATCAATTTAAATTATCTCTTCATTTTTCTTGGTGAACATCTCCCGGAAACGAGCACGCGAAGTAATTCAAAGATGTGGGTAACCGGTATTCGCCTGCTAACTATACGTCGTCCGCGGACTATACCTACTCACTAAAATCCTAGCGATTCTTCAACTCTTTCCTCTCAGCACGTGCCACCTGCTGCCACCAGCTCTGGCTGTGACTGTTCTTCTCACTACTAAGTTGTGATATCGTGTTTCCTCTCCCTACTATAGTAAAGCCTGGCTTGCATCAAGAAAGTATAATCAACCGAAAGTCGTCCACTGCTGGACATAAGCCTCCCACAAGGCGCGCCACTCAGACCGTTACTGTGCCACTCGCATCTACCGCGTTCCCGCGACGTTTACCAGGTCGTCGCTACATCTGTTGGAGGTCTACTGACAGATCGTCTCCCGGTTCGCGGACGCCAATCCCAGAGCTTTCTGGCCCCATCGGCCATCAGTCCAGCGAGCAATGTGCTCCGCCCACTGCCACTTAAGGTTGGAAATTCTTTGGGCTTTGTTGGGGTTTGCCATCACCTCTCCCGTGGTCTGCAGGTCAGCACACTCAGCCCTCACTAACATAACCAGCGACTCACGGTGTCAGCGTCGGTGAGTCCGGAGACCTTGAGCGCGCGGGCCAGCCTTAGCAGCGCTGGCAGCGCCTCTCTGGATGCCGTCACCTCGCCAGTGTACATAAAGGTCAGCAGCAGACGCAGCTCGGCGGGCTCACAGCTCAGAACCACCACGAGGGTGTTCTCAGCCTCCACCTCCTGAAATAAATACGAGATAATAAATAAAAAGGACATTTCACCTAAATTGAGCTAGCCACCAACTATGCAATACTTGTACTATGGGTGCTAGACAACGGTGTGAGCTAAATGCGGTGGCACTCTTAATTTAATAGTACTACATACAGAATGGCCACGGAATCGTCCGCCTGAATCTAGCCGGCGCGCGACTCGCGCCCAACTCGCCCTTACCGTCATTTGTTTCATCGGGAGATGGAGAGTGAATCATTGGCCCGCGTAGTGGTAGACACACATTTACAAGTGTACAGACGTCCTCGCACGCAAACATTGACGCTTCATTCGAATTGTGTTCGAAATCGTGCTTTTATAGGCCGTGTCCGTCGTGTATGTCCTCACGATACTTGTCTTGTAGGCAGGGTCACATTGATTTGAAGTCAGTAGACGTACATTGCTTGTTCACTGAGAATACGATAACTAAGAATTAGATAAAGAGCCAGCAATGTAGGTGTAGACTGGTGGGCTTAAAATTAGTGTGCAGTTGAGGTTAAGTATCAATGTGAACTGACCTTGAACAGCTGCGCGAAGTACTGGCTGCATGATGCGAGAACCAGCCTGTGGGCCCTCACCGAGGTCCCACTCGCGTTGAGCGTCACATCGGTTAGCGCCCCGGTGCTCAGCATGCGCCCTAGGGCGCCGATCACGCTGCTCTGTTCGAAGGACCAGATCAATTTAAACAAAACCCTTCCGTTACTGAGTGTCTGACAGACGACGCACAGCCGAAATTTCAGGTTGTAGAAAGCTGAAATTTAGCACGTAGGTTCCCTGGGGAGTGTATTTAGGGAAGGTTCAGGGAACAGAGTATTTCCCGATTCAGAGGTGCCGGATCTGAATCTCTGCATGAGAGGTTATAAGTCAAACCCCTAGGCTAGTCTACTTGTATTTTATAATTGGTTGTATTTCAACCTTTAATATCCATTTATATGTGCCTGGAATTCCCACGTTTGTACCACTTGTGAATCTTTTTTAACTCAATAAATAACTGAAGTAGGAGTACAAATAAAGAAGGCATCAGTTTCAGATGCCGCAATAACATAAAATTCAAAGATCCTGTTCAACGGGATATACAAAAAAAAATCATAAAATATAGAGATCGAGACGCAAAGTGGCGTGAAATAGCGTAGCCATCAATCAAGCGTGTCCTACAACTGTTGGCATCTCCCACTATTAATTAACATGTGTCTAGGCATTCCCTAAATTAGTTTATTTTTAAACTTAATACTGCAAACATATTTGCTCCCACATTTCAGCGGTTAGGCGCCACTGTCTTTGGAAACTTGGGAAAATGCCGTACTGAAACGTTGGTTCCTTTTTCGGCCACCGGAACAAATACGTTTGTTTTCTGAACCAGTATAAGTTCTGAAGCAGCGTTAAGGTGTCATGTGCATAAGCGAATGTGAGGTTGTGCAGTCAAGTTTCAATAAAATACAACAAGGGAATTGGAAACAGCAAAAAGAAAACTGTAGCTATAAAAATAAATTCAATGGAATAATTAATTAATTGAAACTATATTTTTTCTTAGCGTTCGGATTATTAAATAAAATAATTATAATTCAATTTCAGTGTGTCTCTAGCGAAATAAGTATTCCGGTATCGGAACTGTTCATTGTAAAATTGCCCTAAAAAGTTGAATACTACGCACTTTTAAAAATAAAAAAACAGGTGACGTTTTTCCTAATTCAAACTTGTTGCTTTTTAATGGAATAAAAACAAAAAAGCCAAAGCGTGAGGCGTTCCGCCTGCGTGTGCTGATTATTATATTGTTCGTGTTAAAAAATGTTTGTATACCTATGTGTCCGTGCGCGCTGTGGAGTGTCCTGAATATAAAAAAAACTACTTAAGTACCTACCTGGTGGTTATGCCAGCGCAAAGAAAACTGTTGCATCTCATCGTCATCCATAGCGACACAAAATAAAAAAAACAGGAAAGCAAAAGCGTAAGAAGGAGACTCACTATTGTCGGTCGCCACGTTCGCTCAAGACAATAATATTGTTAACCGAATCCAGGCTACTTTATTTTAGTCGGTACGCCTGGAAAACCTGTAGCCACCTATTTCTGGAGCTGATCGTATTTATAAATCCAATGACATTCAGTCAGTGACGCGGCTGACATACCAAAACCCATCCAAAAACAGATTTAGTACGGGCGCAGCGATGATTGGCATCATTGTTCGACTGTTTGCACTAATTATTCAGAATAATACGTGTTCGGAGCGAATATTTTCCACGTGCGGCGCGGCGGCTGTTTGCCGACTGGCTGAATGGAACGGTTGACCCAATTATGTTTTTTAAAAAAGTTACGCGTTCCCGCCTTTTTCATTTGCGGCCGGACCGTCCGTCATTTGTCTCATTGTTGAAACAGCACAATTAGATTTTCTTATAAAGCGCTTATATCTGTCGGCCGGCAGTTAATTTGTTAGGCGTTTTTGTGTAAACATTGTTACTGTCGGTTCATTTGTCGAAAATAAGCGCGTAATAGAAATGGCGGGCAAAATGTCGGACTTCTCTAATGATCCAGAATTTTTCGATAGGGTCAAAGCTTCTATTGAAAAGGACTTGGAGAATTTGAAGAAAATTGTCGATAATGTTAACCAAATGAGAGGTTTGTAGCTTTGAAGTTTACTTTTGTGCGTTAGCCTAGCTGAATTGATTTGGTCATGTTATGGTTCAGCCCTAGTCGTAAACTTCAGTTTTATTGATTGACAAATGACTTCATGATTCAATATGAATTAAAATGCGCACTATGTGCCTACATATCAAAATATCGGTGAAAGTTTCTTTCTAATTCCAGTAGAGGCGGCATATCTGGAGTCTGACTTGATGACCACTTTGAACTCGTCGACGTGGGAGAACGTGTCACAATTGATTGGCCTCTCTTTAGGGATGCTTGAAGTTGCGGTCATCGATGATTTGAACATAAAGAAAGAGACTTGATCGGTTTTAAGGAAACGTAATAAAATGTGTACCTACCTACCTTATATTTACTTAATGGTCAAATTTCTTTTTAAGTTATTACTAGTTTCTAAATAAGCAAGTCATTGTAAAAACTGTAATTTGTCCCATTCAATAATAGGATAGATGACGACGCTTTCTAGGTGCATGTATTTACATTATTCGCTCGGGTGATTTCAGTTGCGAGCACCGACCGGTAGAGGCGCTAGCAGTTATTTTTGACGACCGAATTCTTTCATGAATTGAATTCGATTGTGCACAACGAAGTTATCTGTGGTGATAAAGGGATGTTGCAGTTTGCCAGTTTCTGAACGATTTTACTTGAAAAAAGAATAAGTATGTGTTGAGTGGCAGGCACACGGATAGTTACCATTAAGTTTCAAATTTTCAAGTTCAGATAACTACATATTTTTATTGTAGAACTAGTTGATCCGGTGAACTTCGTATCTGCGCGAATTCCCATAGGTACAGAGTATTTTTTTAGCTGTTCCTTTAGATAGGAAAACATCGTGCGGAAACCTGCACGCATCTGTTAAGTCATTCATAGATATGTGTGAAGACCTCAATCCGGACTGGGCGCGCGTGAGGACTATAGCCCAAACCCTCTCGTGATGAGAGGAGTAGGCCTGTGCCCAACAGTGGGACCCAAATAGGCTGTAGTAGTATAGTAGTAGTAGTTCCTTTAGATTCTTCCCATTTGATCCAAGGAAATTCGCCTCGGTCTTCCTTTTCCAACTCCCCAATCCCAAGTTCCAAAATTCTCACACAAAACGGAGCTATCCCCAGGGAGCTTTTGGTACTGAGGTTTCTTCATACGCTAGCATGAAACCGGCATCATCCACTATTTGTAACGCAATTCGTTTTTCCTGCAGTTCTATTACAATAATTCATTGCGACGTCTCCATAAGCGGCTTACCTAGAACGTTACGAACGCTGTGTTGCCAGGAAATATTCCCTGAATTTGAGAGCTTATGGTTTTGTCGAGGGTTCTATAAGTGTGATGTTGAGTGTCGGCAAATACGTATTGGTGGGCCTACGTAAGTAATACCTACTCTTCAAACAGATTGCAAATAAAATCTAGGTACCTATACATATATTTTATTTGCAATCTGTTTGAAGAGAGGTAACGTACCTACCTCATCATCATCTTCAGTCTTCCTCTACCATTTTGGTGTAGGCCTCCTTCAACCTCCTCCACTTAGTTATATCCTGGGCTGCGAGTATCCAGTTCTTGCCACCTACCTACTCATCAGTAAAATTTCACATGTTCTAAGAAATTTACTCTAATGTGTTTCATCAGTTTCTTGCTATTAAATAGACGTTTCCTTCAAAATTTCATCAAAACCGATTCGTCATTTAACCGTGACGGGTTTTAAAAATCATGTTATAATATGCGAGAATTAGTTCTTCATATGTGTTCTTTGCAAAATAATGCTGATTTCGCAAAGAACCCAAGCGTCTCAGGTATTAGACAGCTGGCAACACAGCCTTTGAGCAGCGCGAGGGAAAATAGTCGCGTGGAGTGAAGCGGGCCCCGCGAAGCGAACTGAAATAATATTAAAGTAGGTAAGTAATATTATTATTGCATTAAATGCTTTAAAAACTGGTGGCCTAGTGGTTCGACCTACCGCCTCTCATGCCGAGAGTCGGGGGTTTGATTCCGACTCGCACCTCTAAGTTTACTTACGTGCGAAATTCAATTTGAATTTACCATCAGCTTTTCGGTGAAGGGAAACATCGTGAGGAAACCTGCACGCATCTGCGGAGTACTTCAAAGATGTGTGTGAAGTCCCCAATCCGCACTGGGCCCGCGTGGGGACTATAACCCAAACCCTCTCATGATGTAGGGAGGCCTGTGCCCAGCTTACTTCAAATCACCACACCCATAAACCATCATTCATACAACACAAAATGTATGTCGACGGCATAGACGTAAATAATATAGACCCGGTCTAACGTACACGTAATATGTCCCCACTTCCACGGTGTCCAATCCAAAGTTCTGTCACCGAGCGTGCGTAACAATAAGCGTTTTTAAAAAAAACTTTTTTCGAAACTGTTTCTCAGTATCTAAAAACTCGTCTCGTTGTTGAAAAATGTGACCTAGCTTTAGTGTCACGATATAAGTTTAACTTTGGATTGGACACCAAGGAAGTGGGGAAACATGACATGTATCTACGTTAGGCCGGGTCCATACGAAGTATTATTTATGTCTATGGTCGACGGCATATTGAGGAACTTTCCTGCCTATGGCAGCGTTTACAACATTCGATGTCACCAAATTTTCCCTCCCAAACTCCTTATTTGACAGTGCAATTCAATTTTTGAATTCGGATCGAATGTTGCCAGTAATCGACGCGTAATATAAATTTATATGGCATAGGAAATTAGTTCCCAGCCGCGATAAGAACAAAGGAATTATGGAACAAACAAGGGTGGATTGGAATCGTGACTTATCTCCTCAGCGGCTCGTTAATCAGCCGCTAAATACTGAGGGTCCTGGAGAAGGTATTGTATAATATGAAAGATGTGTTAGATATAGTGAAGATCTGAGCAATGGTTCCGTAACATAGTAGGAAATAAATAAAATAAATAAATAAATACCTTGGGACATTTCACACAAATTGACCTAGCCCCAAACTAAGCAAAGCTTGTACTATGGGTGCTAGACAATGATATAAATACTTATATAGAGAAATACATACATATATAAATACTAAACATCCATGACTCGAGTACAAACATCTGTGCTCATCACACAAAGTTTATCCCGAGCGGGATTCGAACCCGCGAGCAGGAACAGTGGGCAGGGTCACTATACCAACTGAGCCAAACCTGTCGTCAAAGGAAATAACTCGATTTTTGAAAAAATCATATACCCGGCTGCTAACAAACTATTTAGACAACCCACTCGATAGGCATTGACAAAAAAAAATATTGGACACGTTTAAAATGCCTCTTAAAGTCAGCCATTTTGTTTTTGCATTTTTGATATACCCAGTAGCTCTCACGATTAAGACGAATCTAACAACACCTCGTATGCTGAAATCCATCAAGCCATTTAGGCTACAACAGAGCGTGCCAAAGAAATATACATACATACATACATAGTTACATTTTTGAGAGCATTTGGGTTTTTGCTCAATATAAGACACACCAGGAAAACATCGTGAGGAAACCTGCACGCATCTGCGAAGTAATTCAAAGATGTGTGTGAAGTCCCCAATCCGCTCTGGGCCCGCGTGGGGACTATAGCCCAAACCCTCTCATGATGAGGGGAGGCCTGTGCCCAGCAGTGGGACGCAAATAGGCTGTAGTAGTAGTAGTAGTAGATAAGACACACCTATGTACAACGCAGTTGTGATGCGCTATTATCATAGGGTGAGGTTTTTACTGCTGCATAAAAAAACAATAATTTAAGACAATTTTCACCCTTTTGATGGAGATAAGAAATCACTTAGGTATAGCCCATTATTAGACAGAAAGAAAAACGAAACTCGGGCTTGGATAAACCCAAACTCAGGTCTCAAGCGAAAGCCTTCTGTCGCAGAGTAAAATTGATACACTAGGTACAGTAAGTAGGGTCGACGTCAAAGAGATGTTTACACTTTTTCACCTTATTCCATTGTATTAAGGTCTAAAAGTGTAAACATCTATTTGACGTCGACTGTACAATGTTTGAAATATTTCTTAATAACGCCCAAGTTATGTCAGCCTGCCTAGGCTTTCTAGCCAGCTTATTGGTAAATCCACCACTCAGACCGGTCCTGTGCTACTTGCTTCCACCGGTTTCCCGCGACCTTCACGTGGCCGTCGCTCCATCGTATTGGAGGCCTACCGACAGCTCGTCTCCCGTTTCGCGGGCGCCACTCGAGAACTTTCCGGCCCCATCGGCTATCAGTCCTGTGAGAAATGTGCCCCGCCCACTGCCACTTAAGGCTCGCAATTCTTCGGGCTATGTCGGTGACCCTAGTTCTACTGCGGACATCCTCATTTCTGATTCTATCACGCAGAGAAACCCCGAGCATAGCCCTCTCCATTGCCCTCTGAGTGACTTTGGGCCTTCTTATGAGGCCCATCGTAAGCGCCCACGTCTCGGAACCGTAAGTCATCACTGGCAACGCACAGTGGTCGAAGATTTTCGACTTAGACACTGCGGTAATTTGGATCGTCATCATCATCATCATGTTAAATTCAAGGACAAACGTAGGCCATGGCAAGCCATACGAGATTATTCTGCAATGCGTTAAAGTCTTGGCAGACGGCAATTATAATAAATTCAGAAGTACACGTAATCGTACGGTGGGCCCGGCCCGCGGGTTGGTAGCTTCGCGCGCGGAAGTGCTTGCAGTTTTCTCGGGTGAATTACCTTGGTAAAAATGATTTTTCCCAGATATGAGACCTAACTAGATCGATTTGTCACCCCCGTAAACCCTTATTTAACATACAGCTCGCGTTTTTTGCCCGCAACTTCGTCCACGTGGAATTCGGTAATAGCGTTCCCTCGGGAACTATGCGTTATTCCGGGATAAAAAGTAGCCTATATGTTGACCAGTGTTATAAACTACCCCCATACCAAATTTTGTTGCAATCTGACCAGTAGTTTTTTTTTATACACATTACATACAATTTTCCTAATTTTTTTCGTGTTCAGTCAGTATCTATTACATAGTCCCCCCTCGACTTGATCGTTTCCTTTAATTTTCAAGTTTCAGAGGCGACTTCTATAGACTTGTTATTAGTATAGATTTCATCAAAATTCCAAGTTTTCGAAATATGTACCTACAAATACCTATTGCTCGTTTAATAGTATAGGATTGTTTAATCAATTCTACGTAATATATTCAATTTGAAGAGCAACAGAGTCGGCCCCTTTTGAGCTTTCAAAGAAATCGACACAAAGTGATAATTTTTGAAGTCGACTCGAATACACCCAAATCTATTGAGATGTGACGTTTCGATTCACGTACCTATGCGAAATACTTAGGTATCTATATTCTCTATCACCAAGAAAACGGATAAAAAAAGCCGTGGTGGCCTAATGGTTCGACCTACCGCCTCTCATGCAGAGGGTCGGGGGTTCGATTCCGGCTCGCACCTCTGAGTTTACTTAATGTGCGAAATTCAATTTGAGTTTACGGTGAAGGAAAACATCGTGAGGAAACCTGCACGCATCTACGAAGTAATTCAAAGATGTGTGTGAAGTCCCCAATCCGCACTGGGCCCGCGTGGGGACTATAGCCCAAACCCTCTCGTGATGAGAGGAGGCCTGTGCCCAGCAGTGGGACGCAAATAGGCTGCAGTAGTAGTAGTAGTAAGAAAACGGATAATCCAGTTAGGATTAGCAGTCTATTTCGGATCCCAGTCAATTTAACAATCACGTGTTAACAACCGTCGGTGCGCGCGACTGTACAGCCGTGGGATTAGCCCGCGGCACCCGCGGCCGCAGCATCTCTATATACGGGAAGAAATCGGAGGTCACGTCTGTAGTAGAGCGATTAGCGATTTGACAATTAGCGTTTTTTGGGCATATGGGATTTTTCATTGAAGCTAGTCAAGTGGTTTGAAGCTATTTCAGAACATTTTTAATTGGTTTAAATCCAGGTGGCAACTCTATCTGTGCTTATTGGATATGATCTCATTCGATTTGGCGCAAAAAAGTACATAGTTCACTCGCCTAATTATCAAATGCCTCGCCTATCCCACCCCCCCTTAAGGCTTAAGGGAGTAGGACCCCTAACTTCGGTAGGCCTCGGCAGATTTCTAGTGCCCAGATAAAGTTATAAACAAACTTTTACATTTAAGTAGTTTACTTTACCTTAAAGCACGAGACACAACTTAGAAGGCGTGCGACGAAGCCGTTGATTCAGAGTCTACCTATTATTGCTTAATCCATGTATTCTAAGTTGTGCAAACCGGTAAAAGGAAATCTTTTTTTGAGGAAACCTGCAGGTACTGAAGTAAGTATCTGTCAAGTAATTCGAATAAGTTATCCAATACGCACTGGGCCCGCGCCGCGTGGGGAATATAGCGCACACTCGTGATCAGAAGATACCTAGTCTCCGCTGAAGTTACGCAGTTCAATTGTTTTTTTTTTTTCAGTCAGCGGCAATTTTTTTTTCTACGCTCTATACGTGACCACGGCCTGCTGCCACGAATACGTGCCCATAAATGCTCCGAAGTTCGCTTTAGTACTTAAAAGTTTAATTGCAAACCGTGTAAGTGAGAGTTATAGGTATGGCAGTGTGCGCGGCACGGAAGGTTGATTCGTTCGTACTCGCACTGAGGGCTATAAAGCCGTTTGATCGCTTCGTATAGCACGACACGGATTAAGCAACAATAGACTCTACGTCAATGGCTTAAACGCTTCACCGCGCGCCTTCTAATTTGTGTCTTGCTATACGGTGCCCATGGGGCCAGCCCTACAAAAGGAGGGTGCAGACACAAAGGTTTGAAATTCACACGTGACGCGCTTTAAAACGCGGGAACCACTTCAAAGCCGGGTCATACCGATGTATCTATGCAGCATTTTGCACGCAACGTAAATTTAATTTATCGCGTGCTCGCTACGCAAGCGGTGTGTCATGTCTTACGGGAAACAATGCTTACAAGTCTTAGGTACAACACATTAGAGAGCGTGCACGTTGCTGCGCACGCAATCGGAGTGACCCGGCCTTTGAAATTCATTTATCAAGCTAATTTTAAAGCGTCGAAAGATGCCTACGTCTGAAGATAGGTACAATACAATAAATTCCCGCTAATTATCGCCTCCAGGATTCCCGCAAACTGCATCGTGAGTGCTCCATCTTGTTGAAGGAACTGATAAACCATCTTGTGATGTGAAAAGTATGAAGAACTCAAAACAGCGTAAAATAAACAACTACTACTACTACAGCCTATTTGCGTCCCAATGCTGGGCACAGGCCTCCTCCTTATCACGAGAGGGCTTGGGCTATAATCCCCACGCGCGCCCAGTGCGGATTGGGGACTTCACACACCTCTTTGAATTACTTCGCAGATTTCCTCACTCTGTTTTCCTTCACCGAAAAGCTCAGTGGTAAATTCAAATTGAATTTCGCACATAAGTAAACTTAGAGGTTCGAGTCGGAATCGAACCCCCGACCCTCTGCATGAGAGGCGGTAGGTCGAACCACTAGGCCACCACGGCTTCAGTAAAATAAACAAGCATATCAATAATGGAACGTACATGAAACAAAAGCAATCATTCTCCGCGGTATCTCGTGCGTAAAATAAGCGATATTAGTTCGCAACAACAAATTATTCGCCGGAAACTTTTCAGTCGGTAAGCGTTATAAATTTCCCATTATTTCAGATGGGAACTTGTCAAAGTAAACACGCTTGTAGGGTGGTTGTCGCTTAAGCTACAAGCTGCAGCGATTTGGTAGGTAAGTATAATAAGTACCCAGTGTTTTATTTCTATTATTATTATAGACGGACAAACAGGCAGACGGCCCACCTGATGGAAAGCGGTTACCGCCGCCTATAGACATTTGTAGCACCAGAGGCGTCACCAATGCGTTGCCGGTCCCGTAGATATTTAATGACACCCTTTTTAAAACATCCCATATTGTTAGTTAGTAGTAAGTAAGTACTTTTACCTACATTTCGACGAAGATGTCACTTCACTACATACTTAGTATAAAACCAAGTCGCTTTCTCTGTCCCTATATCCCTATGTATGCTTAAATCTTTCGCAACGGATTTCGATGCCGTTTTTTTTAATAGATAGAGTGTTTCAAGAGGAAGGTTTTCGTATATAATTTGTTATAGTTTAACGCTCAATTCCCGCGGGAACGCTATAACCGAATTCCACGCGGACGAAGTCGCGGGCAGAAGCTATAGTTTAGTATATTTTAGTCTTTACTAAAAAAATATACAAATCATGTCATGAAAGATGCCAAAGAAACCAACATTAGTTGAAATTGAAGTCATGCCTTCTGAAAGACGTTGACTGCTGTACAGTCAAGGGCATTAATATGGACACCTTTGGACCTTAACACAACGGAACAGGATGCAAAAGTGTATACATATTAATGCCCTTGACTGTACATGAGCCAAATATTCATGTATCCGGCTTTTGGCAGGATTTTTGTTACCTAACGCTTGAAGCTTTGATGTCCGGTTTTCAGGGTAAAATATCTGGCTTTTTCATTTTAGGAGATGGTAAATTTAAGCCTAGCAATGTATCCTCGCCCACTGACATTTAAGCTTACTGTACTTTCATATTTTCATGAAAAGCAGAGACACAAAATGTTAAATTTTGCCAACTTATGACTACTTCGTATGGATCCGTAGGTGGGTGCAGTGCAGCCACAGAATATATACCTAACAGTGCTACTTCCAAAACCAAATAATATATTCTATTGTCAAAAACAAAAACTACCTATAGCCAAAAAATCGCTGCCACCTTTTCTCCACGCCACCTCCGATATTTCGCCAAGTCGGCGCTAGGGTCCCGCGGCTGGGACGGCGGGCATTCCCGCCGACTGGCCGGGAATTCCCGGAGAATGCCGCAGCATTCCCGGGCAATCAGACGACGTGTCCCGCGGGCGTCCGGTTCGGGGTTTATTTCACGGTGTATTAGCGGGGAGTTGGTTTCCATTTTTAAATAACCGTATGCGTTTTATGATTCGTTGAAACTTTGGTGGTTATTTCTAAGAATTATCCATCTTGCTGATAAAAATTTAGAGTTGGTTCAACCAGAGTTCAGCAACAATAGCAACACCAACAATACTCTTTATTGAACACCATAAACAAAACAAACACAGGCATGTATTGCCTGTGTTTGTTTTGTTTGGGATTAGGATAGATCAGGATTTTGAGACGGAACTTCTCAAATTGAACCCAACTAAAAACCAGGATTCGAAGATTCAGTGATTTAGTCTGGGCACTTCAGATAGGTATGGAATTATTTTATTTTAAAAACAATTATTGCATGAATTCGTTTCTGCGAATGACTAAACTACCTTCGCCCGCCGCGGATCCGTAATCCCCCCGCTACGAGCTATAACAAAAAGACTTAAAAAAGGCAAACATGTCCGGCTAAAGCTGGACCGATGGCAACCCTACCCACAGGAGACAACTAGACAAGGAACTTACTGAATGGGCATACATATACATACTTAAGTAAGTACTCATAATACTTGGTTGCAAAGTAGCTTCGATTCTTCATAAGTTCTGTTACAAACTTGAGAACTATGACGCTGAAGCCCGAGTATGCACCGAATTCAAACTGGTGCCGACCGGTTCGAACTACCGCCGACCGGTTCTAACGTGGCATATTAATCCATTGTCTCGACACCGATATTGTTCAACGAAGGAGCAAGTTGCTGTGCGGAGGAAATATTCCCACCTGGAATGATCAGTGCTGGTAGAGATCTTCTACTGTCTAAAGTCCCGCGCCTTCACGTTTTAAAACTTTTTTCATTATTATTTAAAAAGCACCACCAACACTCAACGCATAGTTGATGGCTGTCTCAGGACGCACACATATGTTGAGAGTGTTGGTGGCGCTTTTTAAATACATTGAAGCGTTTTGAAATGTGAAGGCGCGGGAATTTAGATAGTAGAAGATCCCGAAATTCCAAGAATTGAATAAGTAAAAGAATACAATATGTGAGCTCGATGGATGGCCCCTTTTGTCTCTACATTATTAAAACGGCTTAATCAGATAGATACTTATGGCTGATTGGGCCAGAAAGTTCTCGGGTAGCGTTCGCAAACCGGGAGCCGAGCTGTCAGTATGCCTCCAACAAGATGGAGCGACGACCTCGTGAAGGTCGCGGGAAACCGGTAGAAGCGAGTAGCACAGGATCGGTCTAAGTAGCGAGCCATGGGGGAGACCTATGTCCAGCAGTGGACGTCTAAGACGTCTTTCGGCTGAAATGATGGTGATGATGAAACAGGTACGGAAGGTTCTCAATTCGGCTGTGTTTTATTTAATGCCCAATGTCTCCTTTAATTATGGATTGATGGGAAGGGTAGATTTCCCTAGACCCCAGTGATCATTCCAGGTTTACTATTGCCATGGTGTTCAGTTCCTAAACTTTGCCCTGTGCTTACTCTGAATGTTATATTCGCACACGCTTAGCTGCCAATGCTGTTGAATAGGTACATTGTACTGAATTGGTATCGCTTTATGGAATGTGTAGTGTTTAGGGTATATGAATAAAGCTTTAGAGGTGCGAAAACAACACTCTTATAACTCAACTCATACCTACTCGTGGAAAGCTTGATGCCATCCCGTGGGAATATCGAAATAGAAAGTAGCCCATGTATTTCTTCACATTACCTAGGTACTTACAAAAAATAAATAGGGGCTCTATGCGAAGTCTTAAATAGGGATCTCAATTTTTGGTATAGGATCGCTCGCTCACGCGTCAAGTTGAACTTTAAATCTTGCTGCTTAAAGTTCACGCGACGCGTGAGCGATCCTATAGGGAATAGCGAGATCCCTATTTAAAGACTTCGAATATAGGCCCAGACCATTCGATTAATCTCCCAATTCAACAGAATATCTTCCTTCTAGCAAAATTATAATACATACAATCACTCTTTTCACGTTATTTTCCTGTGCGCTTACATTTGATAGACATATTCCTAAAATACTATCAATTGAGTGTTTTCGCTACTTGTTTTACTGCCTTTCATTGTTTTACCTCTGGGTACACATGTTTCCCGATTCATTAAACATTCCCAACTCGTGAATGGAACACCATTATATGGACTCCTGAAAGCCCTCTTCCATAAACACACGGGATCCTGTGCTATCATATTACAGGATAAATAAGCGGAAAGGCATCTCCTGTTATTTCCCGACGAATGAGCACAATCCGATTTGTTGGAGGGCATTTGCTAAAACAATTTATTTACTTGTCCTATTTCGAATAAGCTCGCTTATGTACTCGGCGTGGACTATGCGAATTGTTTTCGGGAGGGTTTTATTTGAATGTACGAAGGCGTTTTTATAAATTAAATATGCGGGTGTTGTAAGACGGGGCCAGAGCTATCCTGAAAATAGAAAAGCTCCGAATGGGCCACACCACAACGGCCTATTTTCACCTCTTTAGCCCAAACCCAGCTTCACAAAAATACAGTAAGCTTGAGAGAAAGGGAGACCCCTCGTACAACGTGCGAGTACCTAGTACCTACTGACCGATTCGCAGAGGGAATTCCTTTTATCTGAAGCTTACATGATGATGATGATGATGAAGCTTACATGTAGGTACATCTTTAAATTACATACGTAGAGTAAGAATTATTCTCAATATGAAATCATAAGGTTTCCATTGTCCATGATGGGTTGCAGTGACCGCTCACCATCAAGTGGCCCCTGTGGTCACGCCGCAGTGGCAGTGGGTCATATTTTCCACGGATAATCAGATTATCAGAATTAGTCTTTTAGGAAATGCTGTCTACCACGCACGAGTAGCACTTCGTACGGGAGAAGATTGCTGCCAAACCAATCCTGGTTCAATATAGATGCACTGCGGACATGGTCGCCGACATTTTGACGGAAGGGACTCCATCGAACGAAGCATGAAGACTGCGTCCAGGAGAGGATGTTAGAAATGTGGACGCCTGCGCAAAATCTCTGCGCCTAAGCAATGCGTCGAATGCTCACGTCGGTCGTCTACGTTATGTAGGCCCTCTCTCGTCCTCGTTATTGTGCACTGTCATCAAGGGCGGATCCGGGGGTCATGGGGTCATTACCCCCCCCCCCCCCCTTCAGCAGGACTAGGTCTACTGCTATTAAGTATGTATTTTTAACCCCTGACGCCAAAAGGGGGGGGGGGGGGGTTGTATGACGTGAGTCATAGCCCCTGAGTCGAAAGCTGGATCCGCCCTTGACTGTCATTTATTGTTATTTTCACTTTTGTTCTAATAAATAGTTTAAACGATTAGATTGCCTTTGATTTAATTTCTTCAACCGATAATCGCCGCTTTTCTCTATTATCGTGTCGCAAAATTGCCACATTCCTGCATCGACAAAAACTACTTGAAGATAATGAAACATGGTTCCGCGAAGATCTGAGATCTGATGAGATCTGTTTCAGTACTGGAGTAATAATAAAGTAACGCCGGGCCTGCCAAGTTAAACTGGAGGTTAATTATTAGGGGATAAAGTTTTAAATGTAATGCTGATTGGAGAGGTTGAAAGTGGACTGTAAACGTTAATTGAGCGGGATTTTTAGTTCTTATCCGTTCGTTTGAATAAGAAGTGAATTAAAGGTGAACTGAATAAACGTTAGATTGGAATTGAATAGTGCTAGTATTGCGGATTACCCGACTGCGCTAGGAGGAGGGTTATGTTGTGTATGGATGTATATTTCTTTGGCACGCTCTGTAGCCTAAACAGTTTGGATTTTGGCTTGTGAGGTGTCGTTAGATTCGTCTTGATTGTGAGAGTGACACTGGGTACATCGAAAGTCAGAAAAGCAGTTTTTTCACCATCATCATCATGATCATTTCAGCCGAAAGACGTCCACTGCTGGACATAGGCCTCCCCCAAGGCTCGCCACTCAGACCGGTCCTGTGATACTTGCTTCCACCGGTTTCCCGCGACCTTCACGAGGTCGTCGCTCCATCTTGTTGGAGGCCGACCGACAGCTCGTCTCCCGGTTCGCGGACGCCACTCGAGTCGTGTTTTTTATTTATTCAAAAATCGAGTTATCAAATTAGGTGTTGTCCGCCTTTTTTCAGTTTAACCATAAGCCCAAAAAGGAAACCAATATATCTTTCTATTGCAATAGTCACAATACAATTGCATTGTGCCAACCAACAAAAACACAATGTGTTTCAACTTTCTGTAATGCTTAGTAGACACGCGACCCCATCGAAACTTGTCTATCTTTCTTTTTTGATTCATCTTCAGGTTACAGTATAGTCTTACCTGCCAGTGTGTTTAAATACAAGTAAATAATATCTCAAAATATTAGCGAGATAGAGTATCACTGTTCAATTTAAGGCCGTTCCCTGACCCAGCATCGTCAAATTGCTCATGTAAGATCATACTTTTCTAACACTTACTACACTTACTATGTACTTAACTTTTACATTTATGTTATACAAGGTGCTAACAAATTAGTCAAGGATATTTTAAGAGATAATAAATTACATTAAAACAATTAACTTTTAACTATAATTAAGGAAAAAAAAATCGGCGGGAAAACGGCAGGTTCTTAAACAGGATGTTTTAACGTAGCAAATTTGTTTCCTATTTTTCTCCAAAAAAACATAACAAAACCAATGATGTTTCATACTTAAATGTACTTCGAGAGCCGAGTACTATCAGCTGCAAAAATATCCGTGACTAATTTGTTAGCACCTTATATTTGATTATATCATCCTTACATTTACAGCTTTCGTTACACGTTTCACGAAACTGCGCTCGATACAATTTAATTCCAAAGTAACCTCTAACTCGGACCTTTAGTCCAAGTTTACTCCAGTTTATTATATCAAACAGTGTAAAACTAAAAATAACAGAAAAAATATCCATATTATATGCATACATTGACAGCTTTATAAATTCTATGTTTTTATACGGTATTTTTATAGAAATTAAAACGCGTTACTAATTAAATCGGGCGTTCTGTGCGTAGCGTTTTCTATTTCACTCGTTGCACGAGTGACAGTGACGGCTGAGCTGGGTATAGGAGCGGCCTTAAGCCGTGGTAGCCTATAGTGACTCGGGTTCGACCAAACCACAGAGATCAGATCTGTGGACCAAACCAATCGTCTGTCGTGCAGAGGGTAGGGGGTTCGATTCCGGCTCGCACCTCTGAGATTACTCATGCGAAATTCAATTTGAATTCACCACTGAACTTTTCGATGAAGGAAAAACAGCGTGGGGAATTCTGCACGCAAGTAATTCAAGCTAGGTTGTGTGTGAAGTCCCCAATCCGCAATGGGCCCGCGTGGGGAGTATAACCCAAACCCTCTCGTCATGAGAGGACCCTGTGCCCAGCAGTGGGACGTAAGTATAGGCTGTTGAGGTTGAGCCACTGGTATATTGTGTAGGTTGTGACACATTGCTATAAAAATACCGATTAGGTGCCGCGTGAAAAACGCGATACTGTTATTGCTATCTATTGTTGAACTATTATTGGCTTCACTTAGCGCTTGGAGTATATCCTATATAGTTTAAACTATATAGTAGTATATACCTATATAGTAGCGCACTCATACTTTTTCTTATTCCTAGGTTAAGGTTTTTAATTGCGAAGTCTATGTTTATTTGTGTTCTTTTTTATTTTTATGTACCTACTTATGCGATGTTTTTTATGTGTATGTGTGTGTTTGTAGCAACAAATAAATGTTTTATCTATCTATCTATCTATCTAGTATTAAACGAGCCAAATTTGTTTGTATTTAAAAGATTATTAACCTACTATCAATAAATGTTGCACCTTTTTTAGGGTTCCGAACCTCAAGAGGTAAAAACGGAACTGTTACGGAGTGGGTTCTTGAAGGCTTTTTAAAAAAGTCAGTTTTTAACACACACGTTTAATTAAGTTAACTTGTACAAAAATTAGGACTTGTCCTCCACAAAGCTCAGATCAGACTGCCGAAAATTGGGCGGTCGTTTCCACAGAATGACTAAAAGCGCAGGTGTTATGCACGTGAGAATGCGGCTGGTCAGCAATATGCTTGCGATCTGGGAAAGCTACAACAGTGGGAACATCTGCATACATTCTCCATAGATTTCCGTATTATTTATTATTTATTTATTTATTTATTTATTGAATCCAATATACATGTAACATGACAGAAAAATCCAAAGCGTTACACAGATTCCTTAAAACTAACACCTCCCCCTCTAGGATTGAGCACCACCATGCGTGGTGAGAAATCAAACTGAAACTGAGATGAGCTTTGTTTTGGATTAACAAAATAAATGTTACACTAGAATTATAATGAAACTTTTATTAAAGTAGAGAGTAAAAGGAAATTATATATTAAAATTAAAACACACGAGATTCAATGTAATTAGCTTATTACACAAACACATTACGCCTTAAGGGCAATGGCAAAGATTTAGGAGGCCTAGATGCAAGTTCTTCTTCAGATGTATCAGAACTAATTTCCCTCATAGACACAGTTTTCATTTCAGTACGGCATTCCTTGGCCTTTTAATTGTAACACTGATTAAATATTTGCTTTGCTTTGGGTAGAGTTGCGAAGACGGTGGCCCCAGACGCTGCCCGCGCGTGCTATTTCGCCACTGTACATGCTCTGATACAGTACGGCGCGGAACTGTGGGGACGCTGCGCGGAATGGGAGAGAATCTTTCGTCTTCAAAAACGCGCAATAAGAATCCTCGCACGAGTTCCGTTCGATACCCCTGCGAAGCAGTACTTCAAAAAACTGGGAATCCTGACACTAACCTCTATAGTGATCTATCAAATAGCGATGTATGTGAGGGATAACTTGGCATCCTTCAAAACGCATGCGATGATACGCGGGAATATTCCCACGCGAAACGCAAACAAACTTGTAAGTGTCAGCCGAACGCTGGTAAAGTCGTCCAAGCTGGCTCACGTGATGGGGCCTGACGTGTACAATAGGCTACCTTATAATGTAACTGAGGCGCCTAGTCTATATAGCTTTAAGAGCCGCTTGAAGGCATGGCTTGTTGGGCACTCGTTTTATAGCTATGATGAATTTATTTCCAACACTAAATGGACGATATTTAATACATAATTTCATTTATAATGTGTCAATTAATTATTAATTATACTATCAAAATAATGGTTTTATTGTGAATTACTTTGTGACTAGATATACTGTGTATGATGTATTTTTATTTTTATTATTTTTACTATGACATATAAATCGGTTTTATGAATAAATGAGTATGAGTATGAGTATGAGTATGAGTACGTCATAGACAAATAGTGGACACTATATTTTGACAGATGGGATGGTTCTTGTTCTAATTTATTAAACTCCTTTTCAAAATCATCTAAGTGAATGCTCGCATGAACAAGCTGATTAAAATCATTAATATAAGATATTAAAATCATTAATATAAGATAATCATAATCATAATCATAATCATCTTTATTAATAATATCAATTACAAGTCAAATTCATTATAAAATTAAAATTAAAATATTAATACGTACATAAGTAACACAGTACCATAAGATGTCGAAAAGAATTTTTACAGTAAGACCGTAAAATAATTGTGTAATAAGTAAGTCCAATTAGTTATTCTTAACGAATAATTCTTTATGGTCATAAAACGCCTGCTCGACTAGCCATTTTTTAAGTTTATTTTTAAACGATGGTAGACTTTGCGCATCAATGATACCCCTGGGCAGATGGTTGTACACTTTAGGCCCAATAACATGGGACAGTTTACTAGACTTGGCGAGCGTGCGTGCCACGGACGGCAGCAGGCCGGCGGCAGCGGAGCGGGTCGCGGGGCCGCGCGGCGCCGGCGCCGGCGGGCCCGCGTCCAGCGCACTTCGCACGTTTACGGCCACCTGCAGTATCCACAAACACGGGAGAGTTAAGATTCGCAGGGACTTGAAATAAGGCCTTACAGTCTCTGTCTGTGCTATACGGACAATGGCCCGTACAGCACGTTTTTGGAGACGGAAAACCCTTTCCCGTTCAGCAGCTCCTGCCCACAGTTCGACCCCGTACTGCAGGCGGGCATGTACGGTGGCAAAGTAACATGCTCGGACCATTTCGCTGGGCACAAACCTCGCCAAACGCTTCAGAGCATAGCAAGCCGCCGACAGTTTGTTACAGACCTTATCGATATGTAGGGCCCATGTGAGGCTCCTATCCAACTCGAAACCTAGGAAGACTGTGGCCGCGACTTGTTTGATATTAGTCCCGTTGGTAGCGACTATCAGCGTCTTCATCTGACGGCCTGAAAGGTCAAAATGTACATATTGTGTTTTGTTTGCGTTAAGAATAAGTCCGTTATTTTCGAACCACTGCGAAACGCAAGCTGCCGTATGGTTAAGCCTCCTCTCGAGAGCGTCACATGTGGGCGCCTCAACGACTACGGCCACGTCATCGGCATACATGAATGTTTCACCGCTGGTGATGGCATCAGGGAGATCGTTGAGAAGTAGTGAGAATAGGATGTTAGAAACAGACGAACCCTGAGCCACGCCCATGTTAGTCCGCACTTGGTCAGATCGTACTCGGCCGTCATCAGCAACGATTACCTGCGTTCTGTCTCGCAACAGGTCAGAAATTAGGCTCAACGAAGTGTCTTCAAACCCATAGTGACGCAATTTGTCGCCCAAAATACCGTGATCAGCAAGATCGAATGCTTTCGATAAGTCGCAGCACAGAACTGCAACTTGTTTCTTGCGCTCGCGAGCCTCCATTATGTGACGGACTACAGCGCGTGTTAATGAGGTCGTAGAGCGGTTTTTACGATACGCGTATTGTTTTTCCGATAAAGCATTTGTTGAGCTCAAGAAATCGGTTAATCTGGAGCTAAGGCCGTACTCAAAGATTTTTGCAATTATCGGTATAATGGCCACAGGTCTGTATCCGTCGATGTTGTCCCTTCCACCCTTACCCTTGAATAGTGGCGATATTCTACTTTCTTTCAGGGGTTCGGGAAATACTCCCTCTTTTATACACCTATTAAATATCTGGCACAGGATTGGAGAGAGATCTACTGCTGCTGAATTCAGCAGTGGAACCGAGATGCCATAGATATCCCTAGTCGCTTTTTTAGCTACCCCCGAGGTAATGATGCGATGCACTTCTTCGGGCGTGAATGGTTTAAACCTAAAACAGCGATCGGCGGGCAGACGCGCGGCGCGAAGCGCGGCCAGCGCGCGGGCCGGGTCCGCGGGCGGGGCACCGCACGCCGCTGCCGCGCCGGCAAGTCGCATGTTCATGGCATCAGCCGCGTCT